>JAUUIK010031117.1:8157-19037 GCA_032270385.1 Urticina crassicornis | reverse complement strand
TCTGAGGGTTGCACCCCCCCCCCTCGGTTGACTTTGTGCCCTGCACCCCCCTGAACAAAATCCTGGATCCGCCCCTGCAACCACTCCCTGTGTATATCCGACATTAAATAAATCAATACAATACAAGATGAGACAATATACCAAATAGAATAGCTATATAGAATCTTTAATTTTATTATTTAGTTCCTCCCCATTACATATTTTAAATCCATAGTAAGTGCTGACCTTGTCATTGATAATCAAGAGGGGAAGTTGAAAGGTTCTAAGAGAGATGGTCTAGTAAGTTTGACAAAAAACATGAAGGGTAATACAATAAATCAAGCCCTTGAAGATTTTTTTGTGTGGCTGGAATTTTTGGATTAAAAAAAAAATTTTGGGAGGGGTACCAGTTAGGGGTTTCAAGCTTTTACCTTTTTAACTACTAATGACAAGTGACTAAATGTTTGGCTATATTTGCCTTTAAAATACCATGTATTACTGAATAATTTTCCCAACTTTAACAAAAATCAATGTTCCTAAATCCCGATTCGATCATGGACGAGGGCCACAAGTTTATTAGCTTATAGTCCTTATAGCTATTACATGCTTAAAACAAAGGTTATTATTATAACAGGTCAAATACTACAACATGTTGCGTCCAGTAAATATCTTTCTTATTTAACAAATAATATTTGACAACAGAACAAATCCACCTGTCTCAGTGTTTTCCCATGTATACTCCAGTGTATCCTGTGTATAGCAATACAGAAGTAAATTAGAGGGGACTGGGGAAAACCAGTCTGGAGGCTTCCTAGCCGCAGTTCTCTATCTATCGTTTCCTTTCCACAGGAAGCCCATTTCTTCTTTTCATTTGGGAGGAAGATTACCCCTTTGACTTGCATAGTAATTATTATACAATTTTGTATTATAATATTATTTATGAATAACTATTTCTGGTTTGGCAATTTGCCAGCAGTAGCTAAACCAGACTACAACCATTACTTATGTGTAACATATTTTTTTACAAACTGTTAAAGAATTAACATCAGGCCTAACTATGGATATATGTATAAAAAGGTACCATTCAATATGATGCTAGCCATTATTTCAACCCTTTTCAATGTTTGTCATCTTTAGGGTAGCTAACCCTAACCCTTTAGTTTGTTTTTAAATGTTATTTTAACAGTCATAAATGACAGTCAAGAAAATACTGTTTTAAAAAACAGTATATTTAATGTTATTATTACTGGTACTATGTTATTATTATTTATATTTATGCAAGAGCTCAACTCTTTTACCAAACAAAACAATCAAATTTGCAACATAATTATATCATAAAAATACCTAACTATCATGTGTTTTGCAATTGCATTTACTTAATTTCTCAGGTCAAGACACTAATCAATGGCCAATATATCTGTAAAATCAAGGGTTATTAACAACCCAAACATGTATGCAGTATTTTATTTTATTTTATTTACTAGTGAAAGAAGAACAGATATAAACATGCCAGGGGCAAGAAATAGAGTTCTTCACAGCAATTTATCTAGGTTACATTCTAATGTATCTGAGACTGAGCATTAAGTTTGGCAGAGTTTATTTGCATGATTGAAAATTGGTACACAGATGAAAGGACTTTAAAAGCACCTGCACATACATAGCAATGAATGTGATAACACCTGACACTATTATAGTCCTCTTCTCAGCTAACCATGGCCATTCTTATCTAACAGCACATAACAACATAACCCAAGAAAAGGCATATATTATATGGCAAACACAAATCCAATAAACACTTTATCATTTTGTATAGATATTATTTTCTTAGAATTTTTTTAGAACCTAGAAGACTTACATTTTAATAATAATTATTAACTTAACTTCAATATCTAATAAAAAATTTACAATAAACAATAGTAAGAGCAGGATACTGTTAATGGTCAATCATGTATATTGATCAGTCACCTCAAACCTAATTCTAAAAGAGTGCAGATAGGAGAAGGGGACACTGCACAGCTGACAGCATCAGTTTTTATGAGAGTCAAGCTTACAAACTAAATATTGAAGTAGGCATATATTTTCTATATAGCTATGTTAGTGAATGGTATATTAGTTTAGAAATGATGCATGTGCATATAATTATGCAGGTATAAGTGCGTAATTTTAGTCTAAATTAGAATTTTGTAAGTCAAAATGTATGAATGAATGAAATATGGGAAAAACGTAAGGAAACTGTTGCAAGCCACTATGATCAAATTAAACTATGAGCCAGGAATTGAATTTGCTACAAATTATGAGATGAAGCAATTCCTAAAATTGAAATAGTATTATACCTATTATACTTACAAGTGTGATTGATGGTGACATGATACTCAGAGGTTTCGTGCTCTAGAGTTTGATTATTCCAAAACAAATTAATTTAGTTTTTTATGTGTTACTTTTGTTACAGTTAAATGTACGCTAATATTAGAGTGTAGATGACAAAAACACACATGCAACAATCACTAGACTAATACGCACTATGCATTATAAAATCTTTTGTTTTCTTTTGTTTCTTTGCATCTAATAGACACTGACTATTAGATTTTGTTTCACAGGTTTACTGCAATCACTCTACCACTATTGTACATTATGCTTTGTAAAAGTTATCCATGATTTATAGATCAAAGGTTTATTTATTGACTGGTTGCACTTCATTAAAAACAGTGTTAATTCCTCAGTCTGTAAACAAAGAGTCATCAAGTCAGAGTAATATAAATAGACAATGCAGTCAATAAATAAATCTGAGGGAGAGGTGTGCTAATGGCATTTTACTACAACTATATAGAGATAAACAATAGTGTTGTTGATAAATATATCAGAGTAAATTTAGTATTACAGTAAAGATTAAAATATATAATATGGCAGAGGTATACCATTATATACCTACATATGTTTGATATATTATATACTGGTGCATATGCATTACATACACAGTCAATATTAAAACCGTTAGCCAGAGAAGTATATACGGTAAGTACATTATTATTATATATTTGTTACATGATAAGCTTCCACATCTTAAAGTAACAAGTACTGTTCAGTTAGGGTTAGGGTTACTGTGACATGATAAGTATGCTTTCATGATGTACACTTATATACTTCATGGATAATCTCTGTTAATACCCCAGTAAGTGTGGAAGTCTTTCATTAATTAAATGGATAATTTTGTCAAGGTAAATTACACCAATAGGTCACATGATCATTTTTGAGAAATTTGAATGGCAAATTTGAGTAGTTTAGAAAATGTTAATTAATGCCGTCAATAAAGGGCTGGTGACATATATATGGTAGATAATAAATAAATATTCCACAGGTTTCTAAATAAAAGCTGCAAGCAACCAATACTGATACTACTTGTTAGACAAAACATTTCTAAAATAATCAGCCCTCAGGAAAGCCTCTTTTGGCGACACCTGTTTGCACTCTTTACTTAAAAACCTGCATTAAAAACATTATAGCCTGGTTAAGAAAATTGTATGATTTTAAAATCTTGTTTTTTTTTCAATAATTATGATTGCCATCCAACATAGCAGAAATAATCATGCAATCTTTCAGTAAAAGTCACATTTAGACATTTGTCTACATTAAATACTTTTGTCTATCTTTAAAAGTAAATTGGAAATACATTATTAAATAAAAGTTAATAACGTTGATTGCATAAAGCCTAGCTGCAATGTTTTGCACACATGAAAAAATTAGTTTGAACACTAATGGTTTTGCAACCAGCTAGTGATGGAATATATAATTCACTTTAACATTTATTGGACAGGAAAATGGGTTTAGGTAAATTTAAAAAGTGATGATGCTTGATCCCAATGAAAGATATTAACAGCAAAACAAACTTGCAGACATATGCTTCTATACAGTTGACTTAAATAAAGGTATTACAGTAAATAATACCATAAAGGTCGTCCTTTGGCTACATATAGATCAATACTAACAGAAATGTCATATGAGATCCAACAATTGATTAGATCAGCAAAATTATCATCCCTTTTAGGATAATAATTATTAAGGCTTTCGCATTCAAAATTTCCCACAATTCATCATTTTGAGGGAGATAAATCACATAGTTCATGTGACATTTCATTTAGTATTAAGATAATTATTGACATGGACAACTTTTGTACCATTGGCCCTTAACAGAGAAAATAATTCTTATCTTGTGTAGACTAAAGCAGCCAGAGTGCCAAGACCTAATGTAGTTATAAATACACCTTTCCACCAAGAACTATCATTTGTTTTATCTCTGAATTGCTTGTTCAGTCCCTCCTAGAAACAAAATAAAATAATGATAACATTCATCAAATTAGCATCATATATTTAATAATTCCTAAAAATCCTTTTAAATTTTTTGCAATTTAGAAGCCAAATGATGCGGAAGAGTTATTATAAAACTGGATGATCAAGTTTTGTTTGTTAAAGCTGCCAGGGTGCCAAGACCTAATGTAGTAATAAATACAAATGTTGTTTACTATTGTTAGAGTGCAAATTTCCCTGCTAGCAGAGGCTTCCACGGGTCGATTCTGGCGAGAGAAAGGAAGCCTCTGCCGAGCGAGACTGCTTTCTTTGTTGTGCATGCGTTAGGTAACTAAGCAACCCCTGACGTCAGTGACATTGTGGGCACGGAAAGAATAAGCGTTTTTTTATAATTTGCTCGTGCGCATCTAAAATTACCAGTAAAAACCGGTTTTAAAACTGAGGCAGAGGCAGAGGCTTCCTTTCTCTCGCCAGAATCGACCCGTGGAAGCCTCTGCTAGCAGGGAAAGTGCAAATATTATACCCATGAAACAAGTCTTACTATTTAGTGCTCTTTAGTACTATATTTAGTACTATTTAGAGCCATGACATGCACACCTCACATGACATGCACACCTCACAATACATGCACACCTCACATGACATGCACACCTCACATGACATGCACACACATGACATGCACACCTCACATGAAAATTTAGGTAAAAACACAATATGTAAATACATTTGACACCAAGCAATTCTACTTAATAAAAATGAAGACACAAGATACAAATCAAAGACTTACTTATTATTGTTGAAGAAGATAAAGACAAGATGCAAACTCAGTACTTTAGATTTATTGACTTTGCTAGCGTTCATACATGCACTTAAACTCTTATGCTTTACTGGTCAACATTTAGTACTAGTTAGTACTATTTGTAATGCATTCAGCACATGCTTTTTATCCAATAAGTTAATTTCATTTAAAATATGGTATGCTAACTGTACTATTTCATGTCTCACTTTCAGGCTGCACAAGTCCTACATCAGTTCAACCAATATGCTTAATTATTGTGTTAATTAAGTTTAATGTTGTATAACAGCTGCCATTCTATAATGCTATTATGAATCCTGCTATTATATCTATCGTTAAACTTATTATTCAAAGCATTTTATAAGACAATGTCAAAACTTGTCCAAAGCAATCATATAAGTTGGGTATTCAACGGGATTACCAATGTTTACCTTTAGTCTTAAATGAATTTTTTGGTTGCCATGGGTAATGAAAATGATAGTAACTGAGTGTTTTATTTTAGTGTTATAAATATGCGCTGTGGATCACTGCTTGAATGTTTTGACCAATCACACAGCAGGGATCAGTAGCTATGTTGTTTTGTTGATGAGATACACACAAAACAAACCAATTTTCAATTATTACAATGTGCAGCACATTTGAAGTATTTTGTCATGACATTTATTACAATATCAAGAAAAGTACATCTCAGAAGTCTTAAAAAAAACCAGAATTCAAAACTTGTAAACCAATAATCAAAACTAATAATCTTGTTATCCAATTAAATTATCATAATAATAAGTCCAATAACAATGCAATGGAATTACAATACTTCAATAGAATTAAACATAAAGATTTCTTACTCTCGTGTAGAGCTAAAATCAAATAAATTTCAAAAATATTATCAGCATTTTATATTTTTTTAATACCTGCATAAAAACAGTGGCCAAGCACTAGAATACTGTAACAGAACAGGACATTTTACTTGCAACTTTAAGGTTTTCAAAAATGTGCTTTAATGTTTGAGAAAAATATCATAAATATGAAATACGTATTAAGAACATTTTTGTAATATGAAGACAAATATTTTACGCCCACTGGCTCAACATTTCCAGCATTCTATTGAATTAACAGCTAGCAATGTAATAAAATGTGCTTTCCTTTTTTCTTACTTTTCAATATTGTGATTGTAAGTCAGAATATTTTTTTTAAATTCAGATACATTAATTTATACAATAACTAACTTGTCTTTTGCTTAATTTAAGAATCAATTAATATGTAAGAATAAATTGCAAATTTTTAATCGAATTTCCAAGAATTACCTATTTTGTTTGTTTTGATGTCATTTTAGTTATGTAAACTACCTTTAAAATCATTTATTTGTCGCATTAAAAAGAGGAAGTTGAAACATGTCTACCATATAGAAACTGAAAGTTTTCTACATTTAAATTCATTATTTATTTGAATAACTGAAATTCTGAAGAATTTTTTGACAATTTCCTCCCACGAAACTTACATGCAAATGTAGATTTCAGGGTAAAAGCTGGAAATATCTGACCAAATAATACGGTAAACAAGTACAAAACTACAAGTTTAGGGAACTAGAACTTGCTTAGTGAATAAATACTTACCCATCCACCGTCACTGTCAATCCATTCACTCAATCCACCAACGTATTTTGCGATCCATTCGGTCACTAGATCAACCAAGTCTTTCATATTGTGCTGTTCACAGTAAACAGCAAGTCTTCCACCAAAAGCATAAAGAACAACAATCCTTCCCCAGTTAATTCCATCGGCGAAGACTTCTCCAGCGATTTCGACAAACGTTGTATAAGCTGTACTTCTAGAAAGGTTCAATTTGTGGCATAAGTGATTTAACAGTGCCGGGTATTGCTCCTCGATCTTATCTGCCAATTTTCGCAAAGTTTCCGCAACGGTGTTAGGTGGTTTAGGGTTCTTACCAAGTCTATAGGCAATAAAATCCTTAGCTAACATTTCTGATTGTTTGACAATCTCTGGGTAACGTGTCCTTGCGTCGTCTGAATTGAATTCCATGGGTTTCTTGATTTTTGGTGAATTTTTGAAGATAATTTTGATTAAAAGCCACACACTATTTCACTTGTAGTTCAGCTCACTTTTAGTTCACACGGCCATTTTTCGACGATTTGTTTGTGAAAATAACGTAGTTATACCATAAAATAATTCTAAAATGAAGTAAAACACAAAACAAACATTGCTGCACAGTCAAAGATAGATTTGAAAGGAAAGAGAAGCTGTGGATGGCAAGGAAGAGATTTTCCCACAAAGCACAAGCTGATAGAAGCCAGCGACAAACCGAAGATTGAAAGTTATTTATAACCATTCAAAATAACGCGATCTGATTGGTCCAAAATTGTAAATAAGTCTTTTATGCCTAATTTTTATCTCGCTATTCTGCTTACTTCGTCTCTCCAATAAGAAAGCTACTTGGCTTGAAAAAAAGTTAAATTAAATTGAATTTTTCCATATAATTTTGTTTGGAAATATCGCGTCTTTTGGGCATAAAAAATCTTGTTAATCATCGATGACGTACTTGAAACTCACCGGCCTCACGCATGCGTAGTGTAGTTCCTCCACGAGTCACTGCAAGTCTAATCAAGTCCCAAATACTCGTCTCTGATTGGTTAGATAGAACATGACGCAGTTCTATATTTAGAAACGCATTTTTCTTGAGAAAATTTTGAGCGAACAAAATAGAAACAAACATTGCGCGGCAGAGAAGGCGAGTTTGAACGAAGCTAATATAATTTGTCATCCATAAAGGACAAAAGATCACCAACGACTTATATCAGAGATACTGAATTCTACAAAGCTTGCGTCTATAGAGATTACACAAACTGTGCTTTCAAGGCGAACTACTGGCTGTGTTATCGATTTTTTGTGTTGCTGAACAAGAACTAGTAGAAGTTCGGTTTTTTCCTCTTCTTCGACAAAGTGGAACTTTAAAAGCTTCGAAGAAGTAATATCTAGCCAGAGATATTATTTGCAACTGTATTCAACTACTTGTTGTTGCTTTTTGGCTAAGTTTTCTGTACTTTGGAGGTGTAATTATTCAATCACCCGGGCGAATAAACGCAAGCCCCCATTACACCAACTCGTGTATCATCACCTTCAAAATAACTTTTCATATCCGATAATGGACAATTTACGAGTCTTTACCCAGCAAGAAAGGCAAAGGGCTAGGAACATTATACCAAGGGACAATGGTAGGAATGGAAACCCTGGTTTAGAAGGTCTTCAAGGAACTGAAATTGTCAACCGAATAAATGGTGCTACTCAAATGACGCACCAAAATATAGTTGATCTTGTCAGCTCAAACAATAACAACGAGCTCGGTCCACGTGAGGTAGGTTTGATTTTGAGAGCTATAGGCGATGATCTAAACATGAGGGCATTCGTTCGTCACAGTCCTACAGGGTAAGATATGAACCCTTGATGTAGAAGCTGAATCCGTCGACAAGATTGAGCGCAACCATTTGCTGATCAAAAGCGATCGCGAACGAACTACTGAAGTCAATTTCTTCGCTTCATTTCCACTGGCATTTTCAAGATCCTAAGTTCTCAACGAGTCATCTAGTTGAAAATGTTTATAAACAGAGAATATCAAAACCCTGTCTTAATACACGTGAACATTTTATTTTGATTCGTGAATGTGTTTGTTTGTATCAACCAATGCTGTCGAAATGGACCCTGTCCTGACAAGTTCTCATTCATATTTGCAAGCGCCTCTTTATCTTCTAATAAAACTGAAGAAGATAAACAACTAATTCGATTCCTTGGAATCTTTATGATTCTTCGAGCAGTTTTATGCTTGCTATTTGGACACGTGCAAATCGTTATACAAATGTTAATCTAATTGGAGCGAAAACTCCAAAAAATACATTGACAAAGCTATCTTGTAAATATAGTCCATCAGTCTTGTATATATAAAAGAACTAAAAAAACATATATCGTGCATACGTTATAGAAAAAAAGCTAAGATAGTAGTTTATTAAAAGCTTATAAATAAATGGGATTATTTATGTAAGTCTTATAGATAAAACAATATGCATAAAAGCGCAACTTTAAGATTTTATTTATGTTATATAAGTCGAAAGTGATATTAAATGTTTTGCTCGCTTGTTTGTTTATGTATGTTAATTATAATTATAAGGTTAGGGGAGGAGGGTAATGACAAATGTTTCAAAATCCAAGTTTTTAATTGTTTAGTCAACACAATGGATTTTTCATTGTATTCAAACTTGGTGACAAGAATAACCCTGACCTTCCTAGCTGGCAGGACGTCAAGACTGTTAATCCTATTTACACATGCAAATTGAAGGAACATACTGAATTTTAAAAAGTTCATACGATTTTAGTATTCGAATCACGTGCATTGAAATGTCTGTTTTCCATTATTTAAAAAGTTTTCTTTAGGGGAATTTTTTCAGGACTGTAGGTACCTTTCAAACCTGTCAAGGTTAAACTGGCCTTCCTTTTAGTAGTTATCCTAATTTTGTGCCTACTGCTTTAGTAAAGCGGTAGACACTATGTCATCGAGTTTGCCGGTTAATACTGCATGTCCTATCTTCACACGTGTCTTCAACCATACAAATCTGGAATTCAGAACAAACCAACAGGTAAGATTTCTGACACAAAGTTCTAGTCGGAGTAAGTAAGCTGTAACGTAACCTTCGGATTTAGTCGGATCTAGTCGGAACCAATCAGATCCGATGTGGATTTTTCGATAATCGACAAAAAAACTGAGGCAGGCGCTGGAACCCCGCAAATCTTCCCTTCTTGGTGTAGCCAGCCACTGGCTACGGCTACACGTGGCCATACTTGTCTAGTGGCTGCGCGGCTAATTTTTAGCCACTTCCCGGCCCTATTTTGATGCCTGTTTCAATAATAACAATTAAAACACAAGTTATATTAACTAGCTACTACTTTTCACCGGTGCAAATTTCTATATCCTATCTCCATTATTTTCAATGTTTTGGCAGTAGACACATGGACCCAATCGGGGCCGTATTTTTTCTACTTGACATAAATTAGCTGGTACTCATGATTCTAATGATTTTTTTGGACAATTTTGTGATGCAAGAAAGTCATTTGTTAGAGAATAAATATATGGATGGTAGGAAGGGCTGTTAGAGAATAAATATATGGATGGTAGAAGGGCTGTTAGTAGAAAAGATTCTTGAGTGTTTCTAACGAGAGTATGTACGGTTGTTCGACCTGAAAGTTTTCCACGGGAGATTTAAGCGCCACGCGACAAGCACGTGCCTGTAGAACTGGCGTTGACTCATACGTGACATTACATAATTGACATCTACAGATCTAGAACTTTCTGAAGCTACCTATGCATATAATAATGTATATAGCCTATCAGGGACCGCTTAGCACACTTAAGATTGGGGGAGGGGCCTAGAACGAAATTTTCAGTAGCGTTGCTTGGATATTAGGTGGCTCGGATGACCACGTAAATGAGACTTTGAGACGTTTCTCTTGAAACGTTGTCGGACACTTCTGCCTCGGGAGATTGGCAATCAGTCCCCGTGTACCCGAAAAAGCTGACATTTAATAAAGCATTTACAGTTCACCATCCAGCACAACCTACTGGCGAGTCAGTCTAGTACACCTGGCCTACTCGTGAGTGTAGTCCAGTACCTAGTGGCGAGTAGTCCAGTAATTTATGCCGAGAGGGGCTATGATGATTTTAAGGGAATCATGATTTTTAAGCGGTAAGTTATGAGGGGAAGGCGGGGGCTATGGGGTTATGGTATTTTACCATGGTTTGCAGG
>JAUUIK010030006.1:0-19083 GCA_032270385.1 Urticina crassicornis | reverse complement strand
GACTGCTTCGGTTTGACTGCTTCGTTATAATCCTAATCCTGAAATTGAATTCCTGCATGTGCATCCTTGGAAATTGAACCATTAATATTCATATCATTAGTTAAAAATTGTAGTATAGTTTAGCTGATCATGCAGTGTTTGTATGTGTGTGGGTAACGTATGGTCTTGACTTGACTCATAGTTAATATTAACTATGCTTGACTGAAGTTCATCTAACAACTGAAGCCAGAAACCTTCCAAACAAACTGGAACAAGAGGAATAAATTACAGATCCTATTCTTTCATAAATAGCTTTTACATGCATTCATTATTTATTATGAATATCATTGGCAAACTTATGTTTTCAGTGGAGACCACAATTAACAGTTTCAAACTGTTGAGATTATAATAATTATACCGATTACAAAAATACTTGCATGTATTTCATACAAAGCATACCTTTTGGTAATTCAGTTTTGTTGCTTTGCTTGTAGCTTCCTGGCTCGATGTCTTTCTTTGATTGAGATTTGATATCACTGACTTTAGGGTTAAATTGAGCTCTTCTTAATCGCCTCATGATAGCTATCGATCGAAATTCGAACGTGAAATCGTTTCGCTATCTAAAGCGCCATGCTTAATTACTCATCTGTCGAAGCTACATAATACTCAATGGGTTTTTCGGGTTAGGAATAAACTGAAGCTAGTACAATGTAAAATGTACCCAACTTGGAAGATAGTTCCTTAAAATTTACTTTATGTAATAAGAGTAGTTGAAGGAGGACGTGGCCACAGACAGGCTTTCACTCTACTCACTGCTGACGCGGATCATTGATTAATCTTGTGACGTCAGTTACATTTCGTTGTGCTTTCAGGGGGAGGACAGAGTTTCGTAGATACTAGTATAAACATGGTTCCGGTTGCTCATCGGCAGTTACTTCAATCCTAGAGGTCGCCAAGTTTATGACGAAAAATGTGATGAGCGCTATAAGGTCAAGGTCAAGAAAAAAATAGCTGACAATACTGATTTAGGGTTATAGAAAAGGCGCTGTTGGCTAACCCACATTAGCAAAGGTAGTTCAAAGAAAAAGCTTTGGAAAGGAGGGTTGAAGGTCTTTTTGTCGGTCCTCTTTCCTTTCCAAATGACGGACCGTTCAAATGAATTAAAATAAGAGGATTTAGATAGGTGCAGTTTTAGTTTACTAATTCAGTGAATTAAGACAATGCTTTTGCACTTATTGTTGATCTTTAATAATTATTATTGGGAAGGCAACTCTAATACATGACCCTTGTCAGTTTCGAGGAAGTAGCAAAAAAACAAGCTTCCAATAACGTCCGCACGAGGAGTGCGCGCGCTCGTAAAGAAGTTGTTTTTCATGCGTGCGCGTGAACAATGCCCGCGAACGTCCTTAAATACAATATAAATATATCACATGATTATACTAGTCACGAACAATAAAAGACATTTAAGTACACATACGTGTTTGTCGTCTTTACTGGATGCAGTTTTTTGTCATCTCCGTTATATATTGTACACGTCTATCACATGGAATTAGAGTGGTCATCCATCTTTCTGTATCTTGCCAAGAATACTGCATGGATAGAAGTAGGTAAAGCTGCGTATCGTAGCAAAGCGCACAAGAGGGCCGGGTTATTATCAACATTATACTGGTGAAAATAGATCAGCTGCTAACCTAATATGACGTGGGGTTGTCAGTTTATACTAGATCAGCTGCTAACCTAATATAACGTGGGTTAATGTTTATATGTTTTTTTCGTGTTATGTGATTGGTCGATGTTTTACTGAGTGATATATTAGAATTAAAATGCTGAATTGCAAAAAGGTGATTGTGAAAAATCATTCGCCTTTGAACGAGAAACAAAAACGAAAACTGTGAAGCGTAAAGATCAAGGTAAGACTGTAAATAATCAGTGTACGTAATAATAGGTATACTCGACTGTTCTTTCTTCACAAACCATTAAGAATCGGCAGGCAAGAAAAAAACTACATTACTTCCGCCTTGTGTCAACCATTTTTACTGAATTACATTTGAACTCTTTAAGGAAAGTTGACGTTGAAACACATCCCCATACATCGAAAAAATACTACATCACATCTTGGACTATAGAAACAAACTTCATTTAGACGAGTAACCGATCGTCTGTTATATTTAGAAGATACAAAAATATATATTGCCTTTTTGATTACACCGTAAAACAATGTTTATGCACTTCGCTAGTTCATTTCCAGCGCCGTTTCACAACAGGTTAACTACAGGATTCTACAGAGTTTGACACGTAAAAACACGGCTTCCTTAAATGGTTGTAATTTTGAAGGCAGTTATATATATAATATAAAAGTGTTATGATTGTATCTTGTTCTAAACTGTATGGTAGGTTGTAGGCTACGGCTTATTTTGACAAGTGAAGCTTGTTAATTTTTCACCCACTCTCATTGTGTAAGTGATAAAGAAATGGCTCTCAAGAAGTGCTTAAAATAGATCTTGTTTTTAAAACAAACACATTTGTTTTGTGACAGATTTCTAAAAATAAAAATGTAGGAGATGGGTACTGTTTGTTAGACCACGCGTTAGTGTCTATATTATATATCTATATTAAATACCCTGTTTATATTTTATTAAATGGATGACAGTTGCCATGGAAAAAAATAAATAAACAGACAAACACAACGAGCGTAGGCGTGGAACGCGCACATCCGTATTGCGAGACGTTTTATCGTTTACTATCTCGTCAATCAGATTTAACGCGTTCCAAACTAAAATGGGCTTTTCCATTTTGTGAAAAATACGATCAAATTAAGGAAACTCCTTTAAAATAAACAATTTTCCCGTCAAAAATAAAACTTCTGAACTTCTTCTTATGCCTGTATTATTAAGAAAATTAGGCTTACAGCTAATATTTGATGGATTTTTTGAAAAAATGGAAAAGCCCATTTTAGTTTGGAACACGTTATTTTCAGTTATAAACTAAATTTTGTATCTTTGTATCTTTGTATCTCTGTATCTTTGTATCCGTCCGTCCGTCCGTCCATAACTGATTCTATTTTTGATGATATTCCCCCTGATCAACCAATACATCCACCCACACACACCCACACCCATCACCGGTCTATGATAAATAGATAATGGACATTTTAATGTTATCAAGCCCGTGTTGTAAACATGCTATGTTGATAAAAGTCAATTGGGCTTAAAAATTAGACTCTCAACTTGTCACCTACTAAACCATCTACTTTGCTTCTAGCGTTGCCTTTTCGGGCAGAATATATTATAGACTAAAATATAGTCTTAAAGTCTGGCACTAGTCATGGAAGAACAAGACAAAGAAGTAATCAGACGAATGTACGTTAGACTTGGACGAACTCTAGAGGCAACTAAACTCATGAGTTATCTATACCAAGAACACGTGTTAAGTGAAGAAGATATGGAGAAAATAAGAACAAAAACTACATCAAAAAAGAAAGCTGAAAAGCTACTCAAGATACTTAAAAAAAGAAAAAATGGACTCAAAATGTTGATAAAGGCTTTACTTGTCACTAAGATTCAAGGTTTCCTGGGTCACGAACTACTCGAGAGAGTTACTTGGAGTGATGAAGGTAACAATTATTCATTTATTGAAATAATAGTATTAAAAAAGCGAGAAAAAAGTTGATAATAAAATAAAAATAAAAATTGTGAAGTTGCAATGCATAAAATGATTGCAACTTGATTGTCTTTTCGATCGTTACTTTTCAGAGATGGAGAATTTTAACCTTGAATTAGAGGATAAAATAGACCAACGCCAAATACTACAGGCAAACTTGGCAGCTTTAAAACAGAAAAATAATCAACTGATATCGAAGATCACTGAATTCGAACTGCAAGTTAAAATTCTTAACGAAGAAAAACTTGCCATTGAAGAAGCCTCACAAAAAAGCAAGCATCTGTCTTCAGATGTGTTGAGAAGCCATTTCTTTCAAAAACTATGGAGATCGAAAAAGAGAAATACACCTGACAGCGAGGAAAATGTTGACGTGAAATCTGATGGTAATAATCATAAATACTACACCGATAGACTGACGCAGATAGTTACATGTTTTTATATTGTGGTAACCCCTACCCTACCCTCCCACGGCCATTCTGGATCAGACTTGAGCCTGTTGCTCACATAACACACAACACACAGTTTAGCTTTGGACTTACTTACTTGTTCAATATTTTAAATTAAACAGATCAATCAAAGCCCAGAACCAATCAAAGCAGCCATACACATGAATCCTTAGCAGGCGAGCTTCCAATGTCCAACATCGCTTTTGATGGCTTTGGAGTGACTTGGGCTGAAGCGGATCTTGGTCGTAGATGGAGCGATTCTGTATACGGTAAAGCCTTGAAAATATTACATGATTAACCTAAAAAATCGATCGTGATTTAATTGCATGGACTTTCGTTACCCCTTTATCTAAAAAAACTATAATACATCAAGTAAGTGTGGAGTCACAAGTAAATTCAAACCCTATGATCGGGTTAGGGATAGTTGATATGACTATATTTCAGTTCGAATTTAGTGATCTTCGATATCAGTTGATTATTTTTATAATTTCTGTTTTAAAGCTGCCATCAAGGTTGCCTGTAGTATGTGGCGTTGGTCTATTTTATCCTCTAATTCAAGGTTGGCGGTGGAATAATAATGCGTTCTCTCTCTCTCTCTCTTTTTTTTCCCCACAGCAGCCAGAAAGCCGGCAATAGGCAGCAGGCGTCGATCTTTCAATGATTCAATAAGCCGTAGTTCAGCAAGTTTAAAAAATGCTTTTTTAGGTGTCTTTGGCAAACGACAAGAACCTATGCAACAGCAAGCCGACAACTCTTCTGATTCTTGTTCTCACTCTACTGACCTTACAGAGCTTAGTTGAGTGTAAGTATCCAGTACAAGATACCTGACTCAAGCAGTACTGATTACTGTATCAATTATAACATTTGACCCCCCCCCTCCCACCCTTCCCCCCTGGAGAATATCCAGAATACGGTAACATATTTTAAATTATTATCCGAATCCGTTGTATTCAGCAAACTAACAAACGTCCCCTATAAGGAAAAGCGAAATGTTCAAGGACTAAAGCAAAGCTGAAGCAGGAACATATGATAGTACTTTTCTTGAAAGCCATTTTAGTTTCAGCTTTGCTTTGGTCCTTATAATTCGTTGATGCTAGGGAGGGGAGGGGAGGGGTGCGAAAATGAATGCCGGTTTCTTTCTTTTTTTTTTCTCTTTTGTTATAAGAAAAATGGGTCTTGAACATATTGGAAAATCTGTTGTAAATACTAACTTCTGAATATTAAAAACCATTCACCGGATTGTGGTGTGTGTGTGTGTGTGTGTATGCCTCATCCTAACCCGAAAGGGAGTTGTGGGGCTATATATAGATTAAAAACAAAAATATATACATAAGAACTATATGCTCTTCGTAATCACTCAATATCATCAACAATAAAAGGTCCTGATGTTATATTAGTTTTCTGGAAACCAGGACCAGGCAAGACTTCATATCGTTATTATTGTGCATGTTACATGGATAAACTAGTCATCATGTTGGCATGTATTATATCGAATAAAAATATATATGATATTCACAATAACCATGTTTTGTATTTGTTGTGTTCATGCATTTCATTGATTGACTCGATGATATTAGTACATGTCTTAGAAAGGCACCGCATCGCAATCACAACGGCATATCAAAAATTGATAATGTACTTAGGGGGGAGGGGTCCCGAGGAAATGAACTTGCTGACCTGCACGTGACGTCCTGTGACGTAGAATCTGTGACGTTATTTATTTAACGCGGAAATCTACTGAAAAGGATCGAATAAAGTCTATAAAAGCAATTTCTGATATAAAAGAGGTAAGTTTTATAAAAAATTTTTTTTAGAGCACTTTTACTTCTATTGTTCCTCGGATCATGGATTCGAAGAACATGCAATTTCTAGGTTCGTGTGCGGACACGTTTTGAACCAGTAAAATCTTGTTAATTATAATCTAACACGAGATAATATTTACCGAAAGCTGTGTCTGACTAGAGCTCCATTATAACATCTGATTGCATACCCCTCTGTGTATAATCTAGAATCCTTTGTAATTCATTCAGCAACAAACCTTTAATTCGCTTACACGTTTTAATCGTCCTTCGAGTTTGTTCTGTTGTCCTTTGAACTTCAAAATGAATATTATTGTTTATATGTGATAAATAATAACATGGATTGAACAACAAGTTATTATCTAACTATAGTAATCGACAACAATCTTGTCAGTTAACTTTGAAACCCACAAACTCTTTGCTTAAGAAATTATTCATCACATCATCATGTCACGTTTTGAATGTCACTTAGTGTCTTTGGTATTAGCATATGAATGTGAATATGAATATGAATATGAATTCATAGAATCAACAAACATTATTGCTTGACAATATATTAGTTTCGTCGAGATGAAAAGACCTGACTTTAACTACTTACCAAAACCAACCTACAAAGCATTGGATTTACTTTACTTTACTTATGATTACAAGAGACATACGCTGTCTATGGTGTCTTGCTGATTAGTATTGAGTGTGACACAAAGTGTAGTGAGGGGGAAAGAGGCCAGCCATTGCTAATAATATATTTTAAGTCGCATTATTCGATCGCATTATTCATTGATCCTTGCCGAATATTAGTTTAAGTATGAATTTTGGTCTTGCAGTTTGTTGAAAAATGTTTCCGCTCCCGCTAAGCTTACTTGAATGCAAAACTGTAAATTAAATTCCCATCGGTTTAATAAAACTACAATTGCTTGGCTTGGATCGACGAGGTTATTTCGATGTAATAGACCTGTAACACTATATCCCTCTTAGCCTCGATACGGTGTATGTAAATGATTTATATAACGATCCAATTGTTAACGATTCATTTCACATACATTTTCAGTGTCGTGTAATCATTATCAGTGATGGATCATAGCGATAGGGAAGTAATCCGACGATTATACGTTAGACTTGGACGTAATCTGGAAGCAGAGTCACTATTGAGTTATCTATACCAAGAACACGTGTTAAGTGAAGAAGATATGGAGCAAATAAGAACAAAAACTACATCTAAAAAGAAAGCTGAAAAGCTACTCAAAATACTTAAAAAAAGAAAAAATGGACTCAAAATGTTGATAAAGGCTTTACTTGTAACTAAGATTCAAGGTTTCCTGGGTCACGAACTACTCGAGAGAGTTACTTGGAGTGATGAAGGTAAGAATTATTCATTTATTGAAATAATAGTATTAAAAAAGCGAGAAAAAAGTTGATAATAAAATAAAAATAAAAATTGTGAAGTTGCAATGCATAAAATGATTGCAACTTGATTGTCTTTTCGATCGTTACTTTTCAGAGATGGAGAATTTTAACCTTGAATTAGAGGATAAAATAGACCAACGCCAAATACTACAGGCAAACTTGGCAGCTTTAAAACAGAAAAATAATCAACTGATATCGAAGATCACTGAATTCGAACTGCAAGTTAAAATTCTTAACGAAGAAAAACTTGCCATTGAAGAAGCCTCACAAAAAAGCAAGCATCTGTCTTCAGATGTGTTGAGAAGCCATTTCTTTCAAAAACTATGGAGATCGAAAAAGAGAAATACACCTGACAGCGAGGAAAATGTTGACGTGAAATCTGATGGTAATAATCATAAATACTACACCGATAGACTGACGCAGATAGTTACATGTTTTTATATTGTGGTAACCCCTACCCTACCCTCCCACGGCCATTCTGGATCAGACTTGAGCCTGTTGCTCACATAACACACAACACACAGTTTAGCTTTGGACTTACTTACTTGTTCAATATTTTAAATTAAACAGATCAATCAAAGCCCAGAACCAATCAAAGCAGCCATACACATGAATCCTTAGCAGGCGAGCTTCCAATGTCCAACATCGCTTTTGATGGCTTTGGAGTGACTTGGGCTGAAGCGGATCTTGGTCGTAGATGGAGCGATTCTGTATACGGTAAAGCCTTGAAAATATTACATGATTAACCTAAAAAATCGATCGTGATTTAATTGCATGGACTTTCGTTACCCCTTTATCTAAAAAAACTATAATACATCAAGTAAGTGTGGAGTCACAAGTAAATTCAAACCCTATGATCGGGTTAGGGATAGTTGATATGACTATATTTCAGTTCGAATTTAGTGATCTTCGATATCAGTTGATTATTTTTATAATTTCTGTTTTAAAGCTGCCATCAAGGTTGCCTGTAGTATGTGGCGTTGGTCTATTTTATCCTCTAATTCAAGGTTGGCGGTGGAATAATAATGCGTTCTCTCTCTCTCTCTCTTTTTTTTCCCCACAGCAGCCAGAAAGCCGGCAATAGGCAGCAGGCGTCGATCTTTCAATGATTCAATAAGCCGTAGTTCAGCAAGTTTAAAAAATGCTTTTTTAGGTGTCTTTGGCAAACGACAAGAACCTATGCAACAGCAAGCCGACAACTCTTCTGATTCTTGTTCTCACTCTACTGACCTTACAGAGCTTAGTTGAGTGTAAGTATCCAGTACAAGATACCTGACTCAAGCAGTACTGATTACTGTATCAATTATAACATTTGACCCCCCCCCTCCCACCCTTCCCCCCTGGAGAATATCCAGAATACGGTAACATATTTTAAATTATTATCCGAATCCGTTGTATTCAGCAAACTAACAAACGTCCCCTATAAGGAAAAGCGAAATGTTCAAGGACTAAAGCAAAGCTGAAGCAGGAACATATGATAGTACTTTTCTTGAAAGCCATTTTAGTTTCAGCTTTGCTTTGGTCCTTATAATTCGTTGATGCTAGGGAGGGGAGGGGAGGGGTGCGAAAATGAATGCCGGTTTCTTTCTTTTTTTTTTCTCTTTTGTTATAAGAAAAATGGGTCTTGAACATATTGGAAAATCTGTTGTAAATACTAACTTCTGAATATTAAAAACCATTCACCGGATTGTGGTGTGTGTGTGTGTGTGTGTATGCCTCATCCTAACCCGAAAGGGAGTTGTGGGGCTATATATAGATTAAAAACAAAAATATATACATAAGAACTATATGCTCTTCGTAATCACTCAATATCATCAACAATAAAAGGTCCTGATGTTATATTAGTTTTCTGGAAACCAGGACCAGGCAAGACTTCATATCGTTATTATTGTGCATGTTACATGGATAAACTAGTCATCATGTTGGCATGTATTATATCGAATAAAAATATATATGATATTCACAATAACCATGTTTTGTATTTGTTGTGTTCATGCATTTCATTGATTGACTCGATGATATTAGTACATGTCTTAGAAAGGCACCGCATCGCAATCACAACGGCATATCAAAAATTGATAATGTACTTAGGGGGGAGGGGTCCCGAGGAAATGAACTTGCTGACCTGCACGTGACGTCCTGTGACGTAGAATCTGTGACGTTATTTATTTAACGCGGAAATCTACTGAAAAGGATCGAATAAAGTCTATAAAAGCAATTTCTGATATAAAAGAGGTAAGTTTTATAAAAAATTTTTTTTAGAGCACTTTTACTTCTATTGTTCCTCGGATCATGGATTCGAAGAACATGCAATTTCTAGGTTCGTGTGCGGACACGTTTTGAACCAGTAAAATCTTGTTAATTATAATCTAACACGAGATAATATTTACCGAAAGCTGTGTCTGACTAGAGCTCCATTATAACATCTGATTGCATACCCCTCTGTGTATAATCTAGAATCCTTTGTAATTCATTCAGCAACAAACCTTTAATTCGCTTACACGTTTTAATCGTCCTTCGAGTTTGTTCTGTTGTCCTTTGAACTTCAAAATGAATATTATTGTTTATATGTGATAAATAATAACATGGATTGAACAACAAGTTATTATCTAACTATAGTAATCGACAACAATCTTGTCAGTTAACTTTGAAACCCACAAACTCTTTGCTTAAGAAATTATTCATCACATCATCATGTCACGTTTTGAATGTCACTTAGTGTCTTTGGTATTAGCATATGAATGTGAATATGAATATGAATATGAATTCATAGAATCAACAAACATTATTGCTTGACAATATATTAGTTTCGTCGAGATGAAAAGACCTGACTTTAACTACTTACCAAAACCAACCTACAAAGCATTGGATTTACTTTACTTTACTTATGATTACAAGAGACATACGCTGTCTATGGTGTCTTGCTGATTAGTATTGAGTGTGACACAAAGTGTAGTGAGGGGGAAAGAGGCCAGCCATTGCTAATAATATATTTTAAGTCGCATTATTCGATCGCATTATTCATTGATCCTTGCCGAATATTAGTTTAAGTATGAATTTTGGTCTTGCAGTTTGTTGAAAAATGTTTCCGCTCCCGCTAAGCTTACTTGAATGCAAAACTGTAAATTAAATTCCCATCGGTTTAATAAAACTACAATTGCTTGGCTTGGATCGACGAGGTTATTTCGATGTAATAGACCTGTAACACTATATCCCTCTTAGCCTCGATACGGTGTATGTAAATGATTTATATAACGATCCAATTGTTAACGATTCATTTCACATACATTTTCAGTGTCGTGTAATCATTATCAGTGATGGATCATAGCGATAGGGAAGTAATCCGACGATTATACGTTAGACTTGGACGTAATCTGGAAGCAGAGTCACTATTGAGTTATCTATACCAAGAACACGTGTTAAGTGAAGAAGATATGGAGCAAATAAGAACAAAAACTACATCTAAAAAGAAAGCTGAAAAGCTACTCAAAATACTTAAAAAAAGAAAAAATGGACTCAAAATGTTGATAAAGGCTTTACTTGTAACTAAGATTCAAGGTTTCCTGGGTCACGAACTACTCGAGAGAGTTACTTGGAGTGATGAAGGTAAGAATTATTCATTATTCAAAACTCGACTGAAATTATCGAACAAGACTGCGGAGAGAAGTTTTATTTCTGGACATGGTGTGGTACAGCCTAGTCCTTGACATGGTGTCAGGTACAGCCTAGTCCTTGACATGGTGTGGTACAGCCTAGTCCTTGACATGGTGTGGTACAGCCTAGTCCTTGACTCCAAATGTCTACAAGTAGCCTTGAAAGTAGCGGATAAAAGAGAGTCTCTCTAGCAGGAGAAGACAAAGGGAGTCCAAATAGGGACTAAGGGTCACCCTAACTCTAATCCTAAAATCTTACGAAAAGTATGTAGGGCTGACGTTAGCAGAAATACGACTAAGGTTGTGAAGAGAAGATGTTGTTGCAGCATGATAAGTTGTTTCGTTCAATTCTTGGAGTAGATGCTGTCAGCTTTCAATCACTTCAGTCAAGAATCAGTACTGTTTTCTTTGCACATTTATTAGCTTTTCCTTATTTTTTTTTATAGAGATTGAAACGTTGAAGCTTGAAGTAGAGGGTAAAATCAACCCTTGTGATGCCATGGAACTCAAGATGGCTGTTTTACAACAAAAGATAAATCAACTGGTCGACAAGCAAGATAAAATGAAGACAAGCTATGAAAAAACAATCGAACAATTGAATCAAAAAGTGCTTGAACTTGGAACAAAGCTCGATGATGTAACGAGTAGTGGCTCTGCTACACCATCGTCTCCAGATGGTCAGTCCAATAGTTTTTTCTCGTGGGCTTTTAGGAAACAAGAGCGTAAACACAAGGAACACCCCAATTAATTATTTTACGCAGATGTTTTCGTTCAGGAAACTTTTGCATTTGTGACAGGAATATGAGGAGATAAAAGTTTTCTTGTGGTTAAAAGGGTTTCGAAGGAAGGGAGGGTAAGGCAGTTTAGTCATAGTCTAGAGAGTATCAGATGAGGGTATTGTTTCGAGGGAAGGGAGGGTAAGGCAGTTTAGTCATAGTCTAGAGAGTATCAGATGAGGGTATTGCAATAGAGCGACAGTGACTAAACTGAAGCAGACAAAAATGAAATAAATGCTTTTTTTTTTGGTCAGCTGATCGTGCCGTATTCTGGGCACAGGTAACCCGGCTAATCGGAATGACCACAGGGTGTTCAACGATTCCTTTGCAGTTGTTATTTTTTGATTGTGGTGTTTGTGTGTGAAGTACTACAAGGAAGTTATTCTGGGATGATACACACAGACACACGGACACAATTAGCGTAGCTGAACACCCACTATTTCGAGTTCAGTGGGCAACAATCTAAAATGACATCATTTTTCTTGTTTCCTTGTATGCTGAACCGCCTTTCCTTCATTAATGTCATTCTTTCGATTGAGTAAATTAAACTGAGGTTATTGTTAGGCGTCAGCAGACTAAGAAACAAATGTCATGTCATGTACTGTTCTGAGATGACTGTTCTGATTCCTTTGATAGTGAATACTAGTAATATTATGTTGTTAAAATTTACGGAAACTATGCAATGATTTTAGCATTGATGTTGAAGGTTGTGAAGATATGTTATGCATTTCCTTTTTTTTCCCGAGAAAATCCTTGTACGACAGAAGATGATCTACGACAGAAGATCGATCTTCACAGAAAAACAACAGTTCCTTGATTCTCGACACTGGACGGGAGCGGTTTATTCGATGTTATAGATGGTGGATGCGTGTAAAAGACTTTATTTTATTACTCAGGATCTACTTTTCGATATAATAAAAAATACATGTATTGATCGCTGAGAATTTTCTCTCGCAAGTCTTGGAACAAGTCATGTCGATCTACCGCGTGTACCTCCGGCAAAACAAAAATCCAAAAAGAAGCAAAGAAGCGCTGAACAGTGACACTGATGAGAAGATGGATGGAAAGTTGAAATAATAAAAAAACATTTCATCTCTTAATCCATCACGTCATTCTCTCATGTCAATACTAGTAGAAGTATAAAGCCAATTAATACGATTAGTTTATTATTATTATTACATTTTTTTATTAATTAATATTAATTAATTAATTAATTTTCTTTATTAATACGATAGATTATTATCAATGGCTTAATTTATGCGCGTGTACATGTGGTTACTAGGGCGAGGTCGTGAACTCATAAAATAACGTCAACGCGCTATAAACCAGAAGTTATTGTGGACATTTCGAACTCAAACCGGAAATGTAGGATTAAGGATATAAAAGTATCATTTTGGCCTTTATATCTAGGTTATTTTCTCAGTTCCTGGCTTGACATTAGCTTTTATCAAAATCATATAGAAAACAGTTTCAGCAATCTTTGTAACCGATGATGTCAGCAATCGTGGAAGACTTCTCAGATAGTCTAACTGGATTCAATCATCTTTGAGAACTAAATTCCGAGAGGATTGTCTTTAAAGATTTTGAGTAAGTAACGCAATCAGAATGTTCCGGAAAATTACTTAACATCCCATTGAAGTCATAGCTTTGTTACCAAGGTGTGAATTCCTATCCCTCTTGCTGAAGCCTGCAGTGAGGATCTACGTCAACAGTAAGCCACGCCCACCACGCTGTCCCAAGCAGCGATAAATACATCTCTATTTGGTAGACGCTAGTTAGTGACAACCAAGAAAGCCAAACGATCAACGATCCAAGTCAAAGGCAAACATCATGAAGTGTACTGGTTTTGTTGTGTTGGCAGTAGTGTTTTGCTCCTTATCAACGACAGTGCTATCAGGTATGTGATGAAAGTGAAGCCAGATATGTTAGGTTTGACTCTAATGTCATTGCGAAAGTATCGTATTCTGATGTTAGATTCTTGATGTTAGGAGAATATCTTAAAGAAGTTCCCAGGAAAAAAACAAGGCGACATTTCATTGAAAAGTTTAAGAACTTTTAAATTATACTAGAGTATCATTGCTGTACTGCATCGTATTGAGTACGCCACCAAACATATTCTCCTATAACTCATTGTCATCCAGTAAAGAAACAGCTCTTACATCAGTCCCATGAATTCTAATATTGAATCATGCTTCACCAAAAGACGTAAAGAATCAGTGTGTAAATTAACATGTGTAAAGATTCCGTGTATATTTTAAAAGTATTTCGTGTAATCGTAATATTTGATCGTGGTCTTCGACCTTTGAATAGACTGGAATATAACCAACATGTATTATGACCTTTTTCCCCACTCTTTGTTCCGCATTCAAGCTTACCATGAGCTACCAGCAATCAATATGAATTTTTTTTTCGCTTTTTATTTTATTTGAGCGAAATATTACTGCAAGAATTAACAAGTTTACTGATGTAATCAGAGAAGTAACCGATACTGCATGCGTCGCACTGCGTCGCGTCGTTTATTTGGTCATCAATCATCGTAACTATGAGAGACAGGCAACATGAACTGACGTGTAATATCTGAAATGTTTTGTTGAAAAAGTTGAAATTTTACATTGAATGATTCCCAATGATCATAATTGATATTAGTTCATGAATATTAAGCCAAAGGTGCAATAGGCTGTCACTTGACAAAAGAAATGATGAACGATTTAAAGCAGATATTTGTTTGATAGAACCGTCCCTGTGTACACGACTAGACAGGATACAGTCAGCTTAGTTTAACCCCCGGATATCGATCGTAGACAGATATATCCCAAACTTTGTTATTGTGGCATGTACCCGTTTACATTTCTTTTGTGTGTGATGGCGATGTAAAGCGTCCTAGACAACCCTAGAGACAACCCTAGAGACACTGAGAAGGGTAGTGAGAATACGAAGCATACCGGAGGAAGCGAGAAATTAATTTCCATAGTGCAGTTACAAGTAGAATTGAGTAAAGAGTTGGTATCAATCCACGTCTCTATAAACTACAGCATAATTATTTTCATTTCAGATCTACCAAAAGAGATTCTTCTTTTAACCGAAGTCGGAGTGAACACAAACATCCCAGCAGGAGTATCAAAAGTATCAGGTCACCATAGCAACACTCCAGCCTATCGATTCACAGGCACTACAAAACATATAATATCCAGGCAACAAGGCCTTGACAACGCAAGACGCATGATCAGTGAGAGCCACGACTTTATAGTGAGCGCCTATGTAAAGATGGATAGCCAGGCAAAGTTTGGCAAGAACACTATAGTATCAATCAGCTCTAAGGATGGACAACAGCTTTATTTCTTTCTCGCTATATCGTAAGTCTGAGTATTCAATTACAATATATATTATTATATAGTAAAGGATCATGGACTTGTTCTATCTACCCTAAAGACTGACGTTTATAAATTTGGATACTTTTATATAACAGGAGTGACTGGAAAACTTCTCAAATGAAAATGGAGTTCTCTTTTGTTGATGGTGGTAATTTACAAACAATCAGAGCCAAGACACCAAGTCGCGTTGACGTCACAATCTGGCACAAACTTTCCATGCGTGTCCAGGACTCAGAAAAACTTATAAGATTCTACTTAGACGATAAAATGGTGGACGTGCGCAAGTTTGACCACACTTTCTCGTCTATAACATCCAACAGTCAACTCCGTGTGGCGCAGGCTTTTGAGATCGTCATGGAGGGAACTGGAGAAATCACGAATAGATTCATTGTAAGTTATGTGATAATATCTTCTTAGAACGCTTCTCACTTGAGAGGACTTACTTACTGAAACTAATGGTGTACTGCTTCTTTCATCATTTACTAGCTATGGCTTCAAAATCGGTAGAATTTGAACAGATTTAAAGTCCTGTTCACTCTGCATCTCTTCAGTTTCACAAAAGTCTCATTATGAGAGATAAGTTTCATGACCGATTTGTAGAGCGGCCCAACAGTTGAATATCGCCTTGATTTTAGGGAGATCTTCAGGACGTCAAGATATCACTAGGATCTTCACGAAGCAAATGCAACACACCAACTACAGTACCGGCACCAGTAAGTATCATCAATATCATAACGTTATAATGTCCGCTACCTTGCCTAATGAGCGGAACTTGTGGAGAGTGTATACAGATAGAATAATGATGATATATAGCGAGGGTGATTACAGAATGGACTTTATGAATACGCTTTATAAACCAAATGTTATCTTTCAATGTCATTTAATTCATCTTTTTTTTCCCTCAGTGCGCATGCCCATCAAAGGGAGGTAGCGGGTGTTTTATGGACGGTAGTAACTATGGCGACGGTCAGCAGTGGAACAAAGACAAATGCAATGTCTGTCAGTGCAAGGTAAAACTGAATCAGAAGCACATCAACTTTAACCTCATTGCGAGTCGTTGTGGAAAGGTGTATATAATGCGAGTCGTGGTGGAAAGGTGTATATAATGCGAGTCGTGGTGGAAAGGTGTATATAATGCGAGTCGTGGTGGAAATGTGTATATAATGAACTCACTGCTTTTTATTTCAGGGTAGTCACGTGATCTGCGTCCACACTTGCCCAGTGTGTAAGGACAGCGGTAAGATTCATCTCCATGGCGACAACTGGCATCCTAGCAACGACAGCTGTATGAACTGTAAATGTGAGGTAAGCAATGCTCTAGATCATGTCCTAGATGGATAGATGGATATATATATATATATATTTCAAAGAGAGGCGTGTTGGAGAGGAAGTTATTGTGTTCGTAGCTTTGTTTTCCTATTATCATTCTATTTATGAGATTTTCTCTTTTTCTTTAGTCTGGGAAGACTATTTGTTCGCCTCCAACATGTGCTAAGCCAGATTGCAACAAGCCAGGATACTCAGGTCAAACCATAGTCCTTCCTGGGCAATGCTGTCCCATTTGTAAAGGTAATATAATGACCATCTGTTATCGAGTTTCGAGGGGATGAACATCCTTATAAATATTTGTTCTTTTCTCAGAGGACCAGTGCGTGGCTACCAAACGAGTGTACAAGACATGTGGTTGTATCAAGACGTGTGAGAACCATCATTTGAAGGCTCCATGTGGAGGCAAGTGCACTGAAGGGTGTTTCTGTCCAAACGGTAAAGTACTGGGAGATAATGGCGAATGTATCTCTCCTGTTGACTGCAAGTGTAGAAGCAACGGGAAAACGTTCAAAGTAAGTGATATTTGAGTCTTAATGTAAACAATTCAAATGACATTTGCATGCGCAAGACAAACCGGGAAAACGTTCGATTCAAACCAGCTGAAGCAGATAAAAAGCACAAACATTTATGAAAAAGAAAGATGAACAAAGCCAAACGACATTTTTTAAATAATGCTTCCATGTTTAATTTACAGCCTGGACAATTCTACTCACCCAGACCCTGCAAGTTCTGTATTTGTCTACTCGGCTACATGCACTGCAGCAACATGTGTCATTAGTTCGAAAGAGACTAGTGACGAATGAACGCAAGCTTGAGAGAGACTAGTAACGAATGATGACCGGAGGTAGTCCATAATAATATCACGATGTATTATACAAGTATTTATAAAGTTATTTTATGAATGACTCGAGGATTTGTCCATTTGAACAAGTTTTGTTCTTCAACTGTATTCTGTATTCAGATTTAGTGTTAATCAAACCTTTTTATATCAAATCTCTATATTTACACATCTTATTACATTTTAAAAGCATGTAAATAATTGTAGCTCTTTAAATTTTATTCCGCAATAAAATGTTTGACAAATAAATGTTTTTATATTATTTTTCTGATACGCCTACTCTGTTCATTTTTTGTTAAATTCTTACTTATTTCATGTTAAATCTTTAAATTTGTTAACTGTTTGCTTCAATAAAACCAAAATTGGCCGGTGAAATGAAGTGGAAAATCAAAGCAGAATATACCGTGACAGTCGAGGAATATTGTTTTTTGGGAACATCGCATGCGTTAGGATAACCGCGTAAAGAAAAACGTTTATAGCTGTTGGTAAGTGTGTTTTATCTATTTTCGTTATTAAGTAGCGCTAAATTCCACGGACAAGATTAGAAGCAAAGGTTTAATCACAAAGGTTTACGCGTCGATGCTATCCCTGTACCATTAACGACCATTAATCTAAGATATACAAAGCCATGTTTGGTCACTGGAAATGCTATAGTTGCACCAACACACGGTTGTAAATGTGCTAGCATTGTTGAGTCATATCACCTCTCTTTAGAAATAACTTTTAGTAAAGAGAAGCACTTCAAGTACGAGTTTTATCGAAGGCCTGAAGGTAGGTTAATATACTTGAATAGTATAGACTGGCTCGTATAAAGTTCCCAGGATATAAACTATTCCATGCAACAACGTTAAATCAGTCCAAAAACAAACAGTCAGTTGTACGAGTGGCTCTGTTTCATGTTCACAATGTTCTTCGCTCAGTTGTTTTGATGAATAGACGCGGAATGCCGGGGTATTCTTACGCCTGGTAGTATTGAATCTTAACTACACATGTTTTTGAATGTAAGTAGAGATATTATTAGTTGCATCACTGGAGTTATTTTATTCTTTTAAGTCACGATGAAAAGGCTGTCGTTATGATACACCCGACATATGGAATCTTAAAGTAATTCTTCGGTTGAGAATCTTTCATCATGTTTTGTTCCATCGTGAATTTCAGAAGGTAAAACAAAGTATTAGCATTTCCTTCTAGGATCCGCTTTGTAAGATTAGATTAGTGACTTAGTATATAGGACCTACACGAGTCTAGCAGTCTGCACGACATACTGATAATAATGTGACATACTCACTGAACCGGCAAAAATATGATAAACGACGAGGAGCGAACTGAAAAAGAATGCAACGACAAGGCGTACACTAACAGTACAGAAATAATCAAGTGCATATACTGGAGAATAAGGCCCTGTTTACGTGAAGGTAGGGTGACCCTAACGCTAGTTTTTTTGCTTTCTTTCTATTTTTGACCCCCGAAACAAAAGAGTTAGTCTAAGTGCTGAGAAATGATAACACATTAAATATTTGCCTCATGGAGTTTTCATGAAAAAAAGAAATTCCTATAGTGAACTGAACCTCTCTTTGTTCAGATGACAATGGGCAAGAACTCTAACAGTCCGCCAGAACTACCTCCACGTTCAACCTCGAGTTTCAGCAGGTATCTATTCCATGTCTAACCAGACCGGAAATGACGTGTTCATGTTGTCACGTGATAAGCACTGATCGTTTCTAATACTGATTTTATTATTGAATACTTAACAAATAAAACACATTTACTGTGTTTGCACCGGCTAATGAAAAACGGTTTGCATTAGCCTGTGCAAACACAGTAAATG
>JAUUIK010029340.1:0-10008 GCA_032270385.1 Urticina crassicornis | reverse complement strand
TTGGGTGGGGGGACTCTCTGTGTTGGGTGGGGGGACTCTCTGTGTTGGGTGGGGGGACTCTCTGTGTTGGGTGGGGGACTCTCTGTGTTGGGTGGGTGACTCTCTGTTTTATTGTTGGCTTTATGTCATTATTCTTTCTGTCCAAGTCTATATTTAGTTCAAAATTGGTTCAACTGTATATCCTGGAAGCCTAATGTCACATAGAGAGAAAGCACTCCCTACACCCACTTAACATGCATGAAAAAGATGTATTATCTTCAAAGATAAATCTCCACTTACCATCCCAGGCATCATACAAGTCGCTGACAAAATAGTCTATAAACCAAACCTATCATGAAAAAACAAAAAGTTAAATAACATACAAGACTCAATTGAAAATATTTAAGGCCCGGCATAAAGGTACAGGGGTGCTGGCACAAGTATTTAAATGTGTGATTATTACCTGTGATCGTGGCACATTACAGGTTGCTCTGTCAAACACAGGCATCACAACAGGAAGACCTCTTCTCTTCTCTTCGTCAGTCTATCAGTACAAAATACAAATATATATTAGTATTTAATCATTAATTAACATCTACTTCACATGGTACGTGACAGCGACCGTGCCATGTTTTACCATGATTTATATTATGCTAGCTAGTATAGAATAATAAAGACTACAACACTATTGGCAGTTAAATGGGTGACTGGTACTTGGGTGCTCGCAATGTGGCAGTATGAGCTAGTGGTGCAGCACTGACAAGTGATGTGAGTACTGTTCCATTGTAAAGTTACATATAATTATAATCCAACGAAAAAATTTCCTATATTTCCATTGGTCAAAATGGATCACGTTGTACAATCTTGCCGGGTGGGTATCAGGCGATATCCTTCAGTTTTGACGATATCTGCCCAGTAGCGGTTGGATAATAAAACAAATAATCCCCTTCCTGGCTTTTTGGTATATCGACTGATAATTCCCTCGGCTGAATATATTTTCCTCAAAATTTCTCAGTTCATTTTTCGTAAAATCTCTTCAGCCTTGGGCATTATCAGTCGATATGCCAATTGCAGAAGGGGTTTATTTCCTAAATAGTCATGAGGTATTTTGTCTTATAAGTGACATACTAACCTGAGAAAAGTACTCCTCTGCTATTCTTTCCGCCCACTCCTTACAGAGGTATCTTGGTCGAGCAGGGTTGGCAATATCTGCACACTTTATTAACATTCTTTTGATTAGGGTGCGGTTCTCTGGTGTGGTCAGTGCTGTGGTTGATGAAGTGGTTGAGTCAGGGGTACCACGGCCACTATGCTGTTAAAGAAATTTAAACAAGACATGTTTGTTTATTTTCTAATGGGTTATTACCAGTCAAACTAATAAACTATTATGTATGAATTGTGCACTTACCACTGAATGTACTTCATCCATACTTGAAGACCGTCTTTTATTAATACTATTAACAAACTTGGATAAGTGTTCAAAGTGCCTTGTCATCTCCGTTGCCATCACCATGTCAATAATTGATTGCCGAATAGTACGGAAGTCCTCCCTGTAATATAAGACAATATTATTGATTTAGTTTTCAGGGTTACAAATACCAATTTACGCATCCTCGGGAACCCAGGGGTAAAATTCTGTCGCTTGTTTCTTGCTACCAGAAGAAATACCCCTGGGCACGAAGTCTGTTGGAACTTGTTCCGGAAGTAGAAATTCACCTCTTTTCTGATTGGTCGACCAATCAGCATGAAGTATAGTTAGACAAATGATATAATGTCGTTAACAAGTTAACAAGTTCCAACAAGTTCTTCTGGTAGCGAGAAACGAGTGACAGAATTTTACCCCTGGGTTCCCGAGGATGCAATTTACGAAGTTTGACAAATTCATTAAAATAATAAAGTAGGTGCACAAGCTAAAAATAGCTGCTAATTTGTTATCAGTGTGGCAAGTTTATGTTTAACAATCATATGGCTAATCATTAATACTCACACATCAAGCCCAGTGAAAATATTAGACTTTTCTTCTCTTGCTGTGAGTTTGAACGCAAGGGCAGCATGATGACTTTCAAGGACAGCTATGTCATTGTAAAGAATTGCCAGTTCACTGCCAGCATTACAAAGGAAGGAGTTTGTATATCCTGGATGATCAACATCATGTACGATGGCAGCTATAAGTGATGCAGCCTCATCAAGAGGCTCCAAGACAGCCTGTTGAAATGCAATAAATAAATAGGCTTTATTTCATGAGGGTGACATTTGACAGTAGTAAGAACACTTACACTGATAACTCCTTGGCCCTCGTCCGATCGAATTGGAATTTAGAGTGTTGATTTTTTGTGGAGGGAGGAAAACCGGAGAACCCGGAGAAAAACTGGAGAACCCGGAGAAAAACCCTCGTGGCAAGGGAGAGAACCAACAACAACTCAACTGACATGAAGTACCTGAGCCAAGGATTGAACTCACGACCCATTGGACCCATTACCACAATGCCACCCATAAAATAAATATCTATAAGTTCCATAACCTTAATAAACTTTTGAAAACAGTTTAACTGATCAAAATAACAGTCAGTGATTGACAGGAATCGTATACAAGAATTTGAATGAGAGGGTTGGTGTCTCACAAGAATACAGCAAACAATCCTTGTAGAGCAACAGTGATGGTACATGTAGATGTTAATGCTTGGAAGACTTAAAGGAGGATTTCCAATGATGTGGATCAAAACCAACTATTTATAGGACCAGTCCTTAGGAACAGTAACTGTCATGTCAAATGGTAGCGGAGGGTAGTGTTAACGACAGGGAAAACAAGGAATTGTTATTTTTTGTTTGTTTGTCTACTTTGACTTACCTTTACTCTTTCTTTCGCCAGGAATACAGCAGTAGCATGAAGCACATCTGCTGCATGCGTAGAGTTGTGGTAAGCATTTTTCCGATGATAATTAGCTTCTATTAACTGTAAAAACAATCATAGCCATTTAAAATAATGCAGGAGTAAGTGTCTTACATGTAGTTTAATTTGTTGGTGCACTAAGAGGATCTCTACATGCCCTTAAAGCAGAGCACTGATGTAGAGAGGGGGATAGAGGGCACAAATACAAATACTTTGCAGATTATAATAATTATAGAATTCCCAAGGGATAAAATAGAAATTCTGTAAGATAGCAAGTTGTTCAAAATGACATTGAAGCCTCGCTTATAGATAAGCCGCACCCTGAGTTTGGAAGCTTAAATTTTGGGGGAAAGTATGTGATATTTTAACATACCTGTAGCCAGTTTTTCATAAGGTCTTCACTTATGTTAAGTCTTTCACAGACGCGAAACTTGTTAAGGATTTTCATCCCTAAAAAGTAGAGTGGCCTGAAAAAGAATTTGATTAATTAGTCAATGATGGCTTTCATAGAGACAAGATTAATTACTATATTGTATCGTCCCTATACAAGGATGATATATTTCATAACAACAAGAATATCAACAATCTTACCTGTGATTGGAGGCTTTTTCTAACTTTAAGATATTAAAGTCCCAATCAGCGACCTCAACCATGGCATTACTAACTTCAGAAGGGAGCTCAGGTAAGTGACTAATGTGCGCTAATCTTCCAATATCTTTCGATGGGTGGAATGGATGACTTTGTCTTGGTATTTCAACTGATCCACAACCAGATCTTCTTCTTCCCTAAAAAAAAAGTGGCAGACTTGGTTAAAATGAACCAATAAAATTATTATTTTTCAATACCAACTTTCAAATTATTTTGTAAAAGTATATCAATAGACCACCTCACAGTTCCCTACACCATCTCAAGGTAGCCAAGCCTTTGTACCAAAGCAAGAATGGAGTTGACCTTGGCTGTCTTTCAAGATAGCACAGGGAACTCTAAAATGGTCTATTGATATAATATTATGCCCTAGGTTTTCAATAGCCTACATTGCTCATTAAGCCTCCAACAAGGTCATTGGCCATGACATCATCAGCATCTGTAGCATTGTGGGCGGAAAACACTGGAGAATACAGTTCTGCTGTTCTAAGTATTTCCTATAAAGAGAACCAGCAGTGATATGAGATCCTTGTGCAAGGATAATACTTGTCTTGTGATCAATGACAGCACAGCAGGGGGTGGTGTCAAAGTCAGTAGGTACATGTACATCATCATCATAATAATAATAATAATAATAATAATAAGTTATTTCTTATTAAACGCATATTACAAAAGTCTCAATGCATTTTACAATGGAAACAAAATCTTAAAAACCTTAAAAACTAAGAGAAGAAATGGATAAAATTAAAACCTAAAAAATTAAAATTAAGCCAATTGCTAAAATAAAAATGTCTTTCATCTAGATTTAAATATGTCCACAGTCTCAGCACCGCGTATGGCTGTTGGCAAATTGTTCCATAGTTTTGGGCCCACAATGTAAAATGCCCTATCACGATAACTTTTAGTGAATGACCTTGGAAGAGCAAGACCTTTATTTCCCGTAGAACGTCAAGATGGCAGCAGAGGCAACAGCTTAACCTTCAGTAACATCACAATACTACTATATACTAGCTAAGTTATCAATTTCACACTATTATCCTTTGACTATTATCTTTTCAAAGGCATTAATAATTCATGAGGACAAAACAAAGGCAATCACTACTGTGGAGGAGGTTTGGATGTGTGATCTTAATTAGCATAACATTTGGCCAACTTTCACTTTCACTTTCTCCAAGAATTATTAATGGATTGAGAAGCTATAATAAATATGAGAAGGAGTGTTTCATCTGATATCTAAACACCTCAAAGTCGGTTTAAAAAACTTGGCTCTGCCTTGTCATCTTCATCACCATCATTATCTCCATTATCATAATCACTATTGCTATCATTACCGTATATTACCAAGTATAAGTCAACTTTGTGAATAAGTCAAGCCCCATTTTTTGGACTCAAAATCCTGCATTTTTCATATCACTTGTGTATAAGTCAACCCTAATATTTATTAAACTGGTAAGATGTCAAAATTGATGATTTGAAGGAAATTGAATTAATTTCTTAGTGTATTTTGGAAAGAAACTTCCTCAAACACAGCAAATTCGTTTGTTAACCATCATACAAAAGTCGTGAAGGAATGCTACTTAGTTCTTCCACGTGCTGAAGGTGACAAGATGGCTGCCATCATCAAAATGAAAATGATTTTTCACAGCTGTTTCTTTTGTGTTGGCTTGTCATATCATCGTTCAAAACATGTTTCTTCCGTACTTAAATGAAGAGGGTGCTGAATTTACTTGCAAAAGCTCCTTTTAGTAATCGATAATGTGAATATAAAGGGTTAAGTCCAATAACACAACTATTGAAATTTTTTTAGTCAAATATTTTACAAACATGACAACATTTTGGACTTGTGTATAAGTTGACCCCAAGTTTTAAATGTAAAATTTAGGTCTTAAAATGTCGAATTATACTTGGAAATATATGGTACCTATTTAATAAAACTCAACATTGGCATCATTCTGTTAATCATTATCATCATCAGTATCCCTGATATTATTATTTTCAAAATTATCACAATAATTCTTATTGTGATTAAAATACCAAAACAATCTTACCATAACTCTGTCAAGTGCCTGGACGACAGATAAGGGGCTGTTTTCTTGAGCTGCATTTAGCATGTTTATAACCTAGAAATGAACAAACACAATGTTACATTTCAAGCCATAAACCACCAGCTGAGTTGACAGTGATTATCAAAGTAGGTTCATGAGAAATGTTAACCTAAATATCTGTCAGAATTCTTAAATCTGATTGGTTGACCTTGACTTTTTCCTAAATGTCAACTCAGCTTGCAATAATTATTGGCCATAAAACAAATTCCTATATTGACAAAGTATAAAAAAAACCTCATAAAAAAACTACTGGAAAAATGTATTGGTGAAAAACTGTTGCTACAAGTTAAAGCAAAAATCGATTTTGCTTGCCAAAGTTTTGGGATTTTTGTTGACAATAAAAAATGGTAACCATGACAACAATAACCATGACAACAGTACATAAGAGGAATAGATGACAGAAGATATACAATAGTAACAACAATACATTACTAATAAAAGGATGATTTATAAACCTTTGTTATTGGTGCTTCTATTCTTGTTGTTATTGACGGCCGCCGATGAAGATTCCCTACAATAAAGTTAATATTAGACTTGCTTGCTCTCGCTAGTCTTTTTTCTTTTTTAATGATATATATATCTCTTTCTTGTATGAAATAATACAAAAGTCAACATCTAATCCAAATCACTATGCAAGTCGTAATACATTGGTGTGTAGTAAAATATTTACAGTAAGAAGCCTATAAAGGGCAGTTCGTATGTCACTTTGTTGCTAGCCAAAAACACTCTTGTTGCCTTTGCCTAGAGTCAAATGTCAGTGTCACTTTTCGTCTCATTAAAATCACCATCACTGTCATCACTTTTAGACATTTCAATGTCAAATGTCAACTTTAAGCAAGAAGAATGTCGCCACTTTCTGAGGCATGTCGCATGTTGCTAGGAACCCTTTATAGGCCGCAGTTAAGATATAAATATCAATAATAATATTATATCAAGAGCTAGTATCTCACAGATTTGATGTGGTTTCAAGGAGAATATGGAGTCATTAGAGGAATCTAATTCCTTACCATTAGGTAATGTACTACTATAATCTATTGGATCTCTGTGTCCAGTACCTGAACTAGGCTAGAAAAAATGAAAGAGAGAGAAAAAATGGTTAATCAACAGGTCAATTTTTAAATTTTAACTGTACAACTATTTCTAAAGATGCTGTTTTGTGCATATTGCATACTTTAATGTGGCTTGGAGGTTTTGAAATACATTATACTGAAAGACTGTTAGAAGCTGAAGCAGACAAATATTAAGTAGCATTGAGCATAATAAATTATATCCAATATACCATTTTTGTCCAGTACAAAATTCATTTCAATGTTGGAATGCACTTTCAAATATGCACAATGCACAAAACAACCTATTTTGAAATAGGTAAATAGAAACAGACTCAAGTATATATGGCTGTTACAGCTAGAGAGGTGTACTGGAGATAAATGATTATGATCATACGATACAAGTAAAGAGCATTTTATATATTAAACAAAAGGTACAGTGTTAAGGCAAGCTGAATGGGTCTAATGTAATGACATAGATGATGATGATAATAATAATTATTGGATTAGATAAGTAAGACAAATAAGATAAGACAAGACAGATTGAGAAGCTTATACATTGTAATGCTGAAGAAGGCAAAAAATGGCACTCTTATAATCTTAAGTTAATTTTCACATCAAATTGTAATTAGCTTAAGTTGATGGTCCTTTGAAAACTTTTTCCAATAATAATAATAATAATATTTTAACAGGGAGCCCATGTCACCAAGGTGTTAAAACAGTTTTTCAATGGGTCGCTGTAAGAATATTAATATATTAGTTATTGAATAGATAAGATAAACACAGTGATATACATACTGTTTCCATATGCATGTTAACACCCACACCCATGTGGTTATGCAATGAATTTGCTTCTTTTAATTCTCTTTTTACAGTAACGTGATGTTCTACTTTCCTGAGAAATCAAAGACAAGAACCTATTATTACAAAGAAACTACTAAATCTCTCCATTTACTGAAGTCGGCAAAACCTATTACCATTATCACTGGTATGTATAAAAGGTCAAAATAACAAAAATACTAAAGGGTCAAATAAATAGAGGATATTTCATAGGTGTGCGGAGATACAAATTTTATCTTCAAGTATTGAAAAAATCTCTCACAAGTAAACAAAGGGAACATGAAAAGATGAAATTTGTATCTCCAAGTGCCCATGTAATATTCCGTTTCATATTATAATTATCGATGAAATAAACTTAATTGCTTTCAAAAAGCTTTTTTGTAAGGTGTAACCATGGTAACAATATTTTCACACGTGAAAATAAGATCATGTGAAGATATCAAAAAATATAGGTATTTCATCGATAATTATATATTAAATAAAATAATGTTATGTATACTAAATATGCAGAGAAAGCTAATAAATGTATTTATTAGAACTTGCAATATACAAAAGAGACAAATAAAAATTAAGATATTTAAATGCTATGGTCCATTAGAACAAATATTACTACTTACCCCTCCCCACATATTACTACTGTACTTACCCTTCCCTTCCCCTCCTTTATGATAGGTACAAATATTACTACTTACCCTCCCCTCCCTATGATAGGTACAAATATTGCTACTTACCCTTCCCCTCCCTATAATAGGTACAAATATTACTACTTACCCTCCCCTCCCTATGATAGGTACAATGTGAACATTTTGATAGTATTGCTCCCCATTTCGTCTTTTTCCCATATAAGAACCTTCCCAAGTCTGAAAATAAACCAAAGCAAAGACAATAGTCAACACTTTTGTTTGAAAGTGTTTTATTTGTTCTTATACCAACTTACTGAAGCTGTGTCAGTGTTATGGCAATAACAGCCTAAAAGAGCCAATCAGAGTTAATCTGAGCCCTACCCTCACTCTTGCTTGCGGCCAGCAATTCATCCTCTCTTATCAAACTGCATGGAATTGTAACTAGATATGTTGCTTTGATGTTGCAATTGATTTTAAAATTTTATTCACATTCAAACATACCTTTCCCTTTTTCAGTTGCGAGTGAATTGCTTCAAATAAATCCTTCAATTCAAGAGAAGAAAAAAACACTTAGTAAATCAAGTGTAAGTATTATTCAATAGCGAAGCGTACAGATGACGTCGAATTCATGTTTGTCCGACTTTAAAATATTCTTAAAGTATTCTTGCATTTCCAACTAAAGAAAATGGCTCATTAGAAATCCCTCAAGATTAAATTTTGGTTTGTTTGTCTGTTACTATAAATAGTAACTGTGCGCTTCGCTATTGGTTTTGTTTTCTTCAAGCACTTGCAATGAATATGTATAGGCAGCATTACGTTCAGGTTGATTACCAGTATGTGTCTGTCAATCATACTTACTGGCCTGCTTTGCTCTAAGTACATCAAGCTTTGTGTGTGTCCTATCACATCTGGTCTAAAATAACCAGTCATTTTTTCAAACGCTGGATTCACATACTGTAGAGAGAAAAAAGGTATTACAAACTAACACAAGAACTACCCACCCAAATACACAAACATTTTTGGATCCCCCCCAAAAATCCTCTCGTACCATTGATCATAATGTTTTTACGGTAAATGCTGTATTCAAATACAGATGGAAATTTGATTCTCCCTTCTGCCTGTAAACAATTATTGGCAGTTATTTTATTACACTTTCTTACCTCTACATGAACTACGTTATCAGATTTATCTGGATCTAATCTTGTTATCTCTACTGCGTCATGGGTATGTTCTATTGCATTTATTAAACAGGTTGTCGCCCTGGAAACAAAGACATATCACAAAGTCAAGGTAAAAGAAAGACCCTTCTAGTAGCACTTCAATTTAGAGATGATCTACGCTATTTCGTGTTAGCCTCAACAGATAGAGCACACAATGTTCAGATTCTAAAAGCAAACTTGTGGAATTCATAGGACTTTGCATTGCCTAAGGGACTGGTCATAAAGTACAGGGGGTGGGCCGGAAAAAAAGAGGGGGTGGGCCATCATTTTCAAGTACGGGAAAAAGGGTGGGTCAAGAGGAATCATGCAATACATTGGGGGTGGGCCATGGGTTATCATGCAAGTTCATTGTAGACTGAGAACCATCGAACACTACATTGCAACCCTTGCATTGTGTCAGGTAGCTCACTGACAGACAAAATAATGTCAACCATGAAACATTTTATTTAAAAAAAAACACCACAATATTGACAATAAAATCATATAAAGCTCTATAAACAACAAAATGATCTCTAATTATCATAAGTGAATTCACCATCACTGTCTGTGTCGTCACTGTCCATTGCCAGGTTTGCATTTAAGTATATAACATAGATACAATCTAAAGCGCGCTCCGATTGGCTGAAAAAGCCTGTTTTATCTCTCGAGCGTGTTTTATTGT
>JAUUIK010028784.1:0-10024 GCA_032270385.1 Urticina crassicornis | reverse complement strand
TAAACTGAACTGCTTTCATCTCTATTTACAAACTTATACATGGTAACCAAACCTACACTCTGCAATCGAACAACAAACAGCTGATTTAAAAAATAAATCAATTTTTAGGAGAAAAACAACGTATCGATTTTGTTTTGATCGACCGCCATTTTCAATTTCTCTCAGCCAATCACAACCCCTGTATTATATTCACGTTGCGTCATACAAAATGGCGGACGAACTTGAACGTAGTTTCTTTGACGATTTGGACAACGAAATGCTCTTAAATATGGGAGCATGCGAATACAAGCGTTCTCTTAATCTACTCCCAACCTTAAATAAGTTTAGAAGTGAAGGAGAAAGTGGATTTTGCGATGTTGTTTTAGAGACAGAAGGCAGGCATTTCTCAGTTCATCGTTGTGTCTTGGCTGCGAATAGCCAGTTCTTTTATACAATGTTCAACAGTGGCATGCGAGAATCCACAGAAAAGGTCCTTAAACTCCCGTCTTTATCATGTGTAGCGATGGAGAACATTCTAGATTTTTTCTATACACAAGAAATACGACTCACAGAAGACATAATTGAAGACGTTTTGGAAGCCTCGAGCTTCCTCTTACTTGAACCCTTGAAAAAAACATGCATCGATATACTTTCATCAAAAATATCAATCGATAATTGCTTTAGCACTAAACATTTAGCTATAGAGTACAACGCAGTGGAACTTTTAGACAGAGCAGAAGATTTTATAAAGAACAACTTTCTACGTATAGCTAAAAAGAGTGAAGAGTTTTTGAGACTTTCTGTAGAAGAGTTGTGTCAGCTTTTGAGCAGCCAAGATATTCGTGTTATCGAAGAAACTCAGGTATACTTTGCTGCTATTAAATGGGTTAAACATAATGTCAGCGCTAGGTCTCAACAGCTACCACTTTTGATTAAGCAGCTCAACCTGAAGTTTATATCACAAAAGTTCTGGAGTGATGAGTTTGAAGATGAACCTCTAATTCAAGATGCTTTGTGCAAAAGTATTATTTTAGAGGAATGCAATGACAAGGAACAGCGAAACGATTTAAGTGACAAGTTGGACCATAAGAGGCCATCCACAAAGGTACATAACATGTTGGTTGGCGTGGGAACTGGCAAGTGTTATCGGGCATTCTGTTACGACATTGAGGACTGTGAAACATTCATTCTGCCTAATCTGCCAAAGATTCAAGCCTTTCCCAATACAGTTGTGATAGACAAAACACTCTATATTCTGGGTGGGGAGAGTCAAGTTAATATTAATTTTGATCCTGTCAATAGTTTGAGAATGTTTCCTTTTGAAACTGAAAGAACAGATTCTGGGTTGCACACTGGATGGGTAAGGAAGCCATCGTTCAGAGAAGTTCGTAGAGATATTGCTGTTGTGGTACACAATGAGAAGATATATGTGATTGGCGGATGGATGAGTGGAGCAGTTGGGAGAGTGGAATGCTATGACTCAAGATCCTGTTCATGGAGTTTTGTTGCACCTCTGTGTATCCCAAGATCACATCTAGCAGCAACTGCAACAACAAACCATGTCCTTGCAATAGGAGGAAGCACCAACCAGGTTGTCGGAACTACCACTGTGGAACAGTTCAGTCCAAATTCAAACTCTTGGAACTTTCTTCCACCAATGAACACTAGAAGGCTTCTTGCAAATGTTGTATTTTTGCATGACCAGGTGTATGTTTTGGGTGGGTATGATAATGCATTTGATCGCATTTCTTCCTGCGAGTCATATGACCCTTCAACTAACCAATGGACCAAAATGGCATCACTTCCCGATTTACTTCACACTAATCAATCAGTAATGACTCTCAATAATGAGATCATTGCAATTACAGGATCTCCAGATATTGATTGCAAGGCAGCATGGTACAACAGGGACGCGAACGTCTGGGAAAAAATACAGAATTTTGGTCTGAATTTTAATATTGCAGGTTATAGACTCTGTTGTCTACAAATAAAGAAGTACTTCCTCCAGGAGCTTCCTAAGGCTAATCCATCTGACATTGTAAAGTATAATGGGAACTGTTTTCCACAACAAGATAGTTATGTTGAGGAAAATAATGCTTTAGTGGTAGATCTTGGGTTGTCGCTTAGTGAAGATGAGAATGAAAAAGATAGTGACAGCGATGAATACTTTTGAATAAACCAAGCTAAAATGAATAAATATATACCTCTGTTGATTGTGTTTGGTTTATAATTACTGCATATTTATTGACTTCATTCCTTCGTCAAGAGGAAAAAGGTTCTTACATGTTTATTAGTTTTAATTTAGACAAAAACAAGAAATATAATAGCATACAACAAAAACTACAAGCTTTATATGCTAGCAAGGAACTTATTCATACCTATAAAACTGGGTATTAAAAGACAGTACAATGATGGTATACTTATCCAGTCTCACAATGTAGTCACAGTAGATGTGGAATTGGAAATGTGACTTATACCATTACAGTACAGGGGCCCCGCAGCAGGGGGGGGCTGGGGGGCTTTAGCCCCCCCAATAATTTTGGGAAATCACATTTCGAGGGTTATAATTGGGGGAATAAAAACTTGTTAACCCCCAAATATAAGTATGCTGCGCGGCCCCTGCAGTAGATCTCATATGAATGGGAAACTTACAGCACTCGTTTACGGCTTATACACAGTACAACATGTAGTAACATTGAAATGGCCCCCATTGTTTTAGTGTCTGTCATCCAATCACAATGTATAACTTTTTCATGGGTATTACATGTTTTTTTAAATGCAAAGAAAACAAAGGGAGTTGGTGTTACAGTTTGTAATTGTTTAATCTGACAATGTCCAGGTTTACTGAATTGACTCGAGTATTTGACTGCTATATATCTACACGTTTTATTTCTTATTTGGTTTCTTATTTGGTATATCGTTTTAAATTGGTATTATTATTGTCAATTTACAGTTCACAGCTCAGTAGGATCTCTTGATGTTAGACTTAATGTATTTATGATGTCATGTTCTTTGTGACGTAAATCACATGGACAAATAACAGTATATAGTGTAAAGGTGGCGATACAGAGATTTTATTTTGGAAATCGCAACGCTCCATTGACAAATATTTTCAGTTAAAGTAGACAGGATGAAACTCACCAAAGTTGTCTGTTTTTGTTGGTTCGGATTTTTAAAACTTTGTCTTATACGGTGGAGGCTTAATACAGCTTCTTATAGTGAATTGGAATCACTGTACGTGAAGAAATGAACGAGATTTCAAATCAGGAATATAATATGAAGGACATCATGCTTCTGACAACCTATTCCTGACAGGATATATGGTAAGTTTCCTTGGCAGGCTACCAATGATGTCAAACAAAATATTAAGATCTGAGGGATTCCTGTGTCTTGCCGTGAAACATAAAATTGAAATAATTATAAGTCACAAAGTCTTTATATAATTTATAAAGAGAAAATTGCTTCATGATTAATTGTTCATTTAATGTATAAATAGACAACAGAATATAGGAAATATGTGAAGCACTCCAGAGCAACAGCTACATAAATACAGGTAGTTAGTAAATGTCTAACAAAAGTCAGTCAGCATGGCCTTGTCATGTAGCATCCATCTTGGTTTAAACTAATGGTCTTCCTCACACCCCCCTGGTCTAAATTTGTGGTGTACTTGGGAATGATAGTTTTTTATTTCCACATTGCAACTTTTGAATTCTATGAAAATAAATATGCTAATGTGGATGTATGGGTCTAAATTTTTCATTTGTATCATGTTTTGGAGGTAGTTTGAGGTGAATTCTTCTGTGATTTTTTAATCTTAGGTTGTTATCATTATTTAGTGGGGTGAGGGCCACTAGAGTTGGGGGGAGAGCCACACTTTTTTTCATTCAAGTTTGGGGAGGGTCAGGTTTTTTAAAACTGTACTTAGGGGAGGGTCAGGTATTTTTTAACTTACAAAAAAATTTGACTGGAATTTTTTTTTGGTTGGGTTTTAAAGTTGAGGGTCATGATATTTTACATGGTATCTTAGGGAGGGTCATGCTTTTTTTCCCTTATGGCAAGGGAGGGTCATTTTTTTTCTAGGGGCTTTACCACCATTCTAGTGGCCCTCCCCCCTTTAAATAATGATAACTCCCTTAAAAGATGGCTGTGGCATGAAAAGAGTCTATGCAACCACGACTACTGTGTACATACATACATACATCCTGCAAAAAGTCCAGGTTTAGCGGACCTGTTGGAAATCTACTACTTCTACAACCAGTACTTGTTCCTGGCTTAAACTGAACACACTGTGGCATCAGTACCTGCAGATGCCAAACCTGCTTAAAGATACACTTAATCTTGTTTAAAGATATGGTCAAGCCAGCTTAAAGATACACTGTACCTGCAGGCCAAATATGATTATTAAATTGTGATATCATTGGTGTGAAAAAAACCTTCTCAGTCCAAATTTGATAATAATTATGAGACTAATTAATTTTTCTGATTTTCCCCTATTATATGATTTATTGTTCATAATGTTAATGCTCTCTGGTAAAATTCACAGGAAACGGCTTCTCAGTAAGACTTGTTTAGTTCACACCATGAAGTGTGTCAACTTAATAGCCCTATTTACTTTAAGATTTTAAGTTTAATATTATGATTAATCTTAACATGTTTTTTTTCAAATAATTTTTGTTTCTGCAACTTTCAAACCTATCATAATATTTATCTAACTACCAGTAGAGGATTACATCACAAACACTGACTACACAACAACAGAACAAATACAATAGACACCCTAAATGCTAAAGTTTTAACATTTAAATAGAAGAAATCTTGCACTTTAGGCCATTTTTTAACTCCCAGTTCTCTTAGTTTTGAACTAATACTTTGATACACCATACAAGACTTTATCTTTCTTGATCTACATGAATGGCTACAGTATCGTCCAATCAATAGAGAGAAGGTTTCTATTGGATTCCAAGGAGTGTGCAACTTCTTCAGCAATACTATGGGTTGACCATAGCCTTTGTAGCTTGTTGTAACGTTCTGGACACAAATAGAGTGGGTTCCCTCTCCTAAAAGACAATTTCAAAACTTATAATGAAATATGTGTAACAATATTTAATATGTATTAATAATAATTACAGGTATTTAGAAAATAGGTAGCCTTCAGTAAGGTAGCCTCCATGATGTAGTGAAACTCATATGGTAAAACATACTAAGGGAGATAAAAAAAAAGTGTTGTGGTGTACATACCGGTACATTTGGCTACCTTGTGATATATAGCCTTCATTTTTTAGTAGGGGCGTTGGGGGCAAAGGAATCCAGGGGGGTCATTGATTTTTTGAAAAGAGGGGTTCAGGAAAAATTCCAGACTTTGAAGTGCTAGTAAATAATAAATAAAAATGAAAGGAGGGAGAGGGTCACAAAATTATAAATTTAAATAACACTTTGTGGGAGGGCCATTTTTACTCTACTACAGGGGGAGGGCCCCAAAACATCTACTGAGTAGCCAGAGGGACTCTGCCCCCTCCCCAAAACACACACTATGAAACCTACCTTAGGCCCTGGTCTGTCTCGCCATACGTATCCAAATAAGGAGCAGGGTAGAAGCTTCCCTTAGTACGACTGGCCATAAGTAGTATTTGACACTCACGAACACGCAGAAACACACCAATCCCTGCACCACAGAGCTGGGCATGTGCTGCGCACGCACCAACTTTGTCACCACTGACTTCAGTTTGACAACAGTAGCTCTGTGAACACAGCATCTCCCCACAGATCAAACACAAGACAGGTGCACGACTCTCGTCACCTTCTGAGTTTGGACATCTATGAATTAAAAGGACATGTAGGTTACTTAGTGAATGACTGTAAGAATCTTGTAAGGACAACCTTTTTTAAAATAACCATATATTAGTAAAAAATTTCATGGCTATTGGAAGAGGATAATTATTGGCAGTAGGTGAGGGTAAGTGGTCGGGGAGTGGTTGTAAGACTTTAACCTACTGGTAATCCCGATTTCATGTATCAAACTCATGGTAATAATGTACAGCTAGCTTAGCGATACATCTCACTTACGTGAACAATGAAGCTTTGTTGATAAGTTCGCTGTAGTCTCTTGGGAGATTCAACAAATGGTTTGGAGCAATAGAATACCTGTTGGAAAAAATCCAATTAAATTGTAAATAATGGCAACTTAGATAACAATGTCTTAAGAACTTCTACTTACCCCAGAGCTTCAACTCCAGCATGTGCAAGAGTTTTCTTAACAAATTCATGGCTGCACCATCTGAGAAGCAGAAGAAGGAAAATTACAAGTCTTGCTTCAATTTACTTGGCCAATTTACTTTACTGAGTTGAGCATTGTGTGCATAGAATGCTGAATGTAGTGGTAGTGTGTGTGAGTGAAAAGTGTCCCCAGTTAGTGCGAAAGTGCTAGAAGGACTAGACACTTAAATAAAGAGATTTAGTTTTATTTAGGCTTTTTATGGGTAAATTTACATCAAAAACATCATGACTGTGATAATGCAAATACCTCTTAGCAGCAAGAGTTATAACTGAGGAACTAATATTATGACTGTCCTGGTTCCACTGTAAGAGATCTACTAGACACTTTGGTACAGTCAGATAGTTACATAGTGCATCCCATTCCTCTGTGCTTGTGTGAGGTTCTACATGTAGACAATATTCAAATTACAGGTAAGACAAATTGGTTGTTCCTTTAGCCTTAAATCTGGAAGTGTGGAAGGTAAACCCTTCATTGTTCCTCTCTTTAACCCTTTATGCCCCAAGTGAGCCATATAGCTCACATACCTAACTGGCTCAAATTCCCAAGTGAGCCATATGCATAAGGCTCATGCAATACTGAATAATACTCTATAAATGCTAAGACTCCTTGGGATTTTAACAGCTTGTAGGCATGGTCCCCTTTGGGGCATAAAGGGTTAAAGAAGTCTATTTCACCAGTAATTAACTTTTTTTTTAATGACTTAAATGATGATAAAAGGTATATGAGCTGTGGTGACACTTGGAGATGCATGTAATCTCTCATAGTGAATGTAAATATTTGAGACAATGGTCACAAACAAATTTTACCTTTTAAACAAGCAGGTCCAGGAATTTCTGTGAGAAAGTGGAAGAATAATGCTGAACATCGCAGAAATGGGAACATAATTGACTTTACATGGTGTTGTAGTTTTAGTGGAGAAACATGAGGTGCTGAAGACTGGAGGCTGCAATACAATAAAGAAGTTTATTTTTAAACAAAATATTTCAAGCAATATTATTTTTATTGTTTCTTTTATATACAGGTAACATGGCTGGTGTAATGTGATAGAGCAGATTCCATATGACTGTGAAAACATACAGTATGGATGTGTTGTGCCGTGATCATGAGGGTGCCGTGTCCTAGCATTCTGGTTGGCTGATTAGTGATATCATGCTATGTGATTATTGGTTCAGCAGATTTCCTCAATGTCGTGTCATCACTGTGTCATTTGCAGTAACTGTTCATACCCATGAAATCTGCTCTAGGTCAGAATGAAGATACGTACCCTGCCCAGTGTCTTAGTTTACCCCAAAGAGACGCCATCTTCATAGCTTCATCTTCATTTATTGGCTGCTCAGTTGAAGCCTCTGTTTCTTGCTCTGTAAAGAGAATAATAGAATAGAATAAAGAAACAGAAAACAAAGAGAATAAGATAACTCTGCAATAAGAATAAACTGCTTGTAAAATTGGTTTGTAAGTTGATGATTTGGATGGGTTATGATTGGACTAAGTTAAAGGGTGGAAAAGTAGTTAGCTGGGTGAATGCATGCATGGTTATATAGGAGTAGGTTGGAGGATTACTAATCTAGTGGGTGAACAGGTAATAACAAGTGCTGGTAGATAGGTGATGGGTAGATAGGTGATGGGTAGGTAGGTGAATGGTAGGTGGGTGGAAATATTGAACGCCTATCTACCACCTATCAAACACATTTTCATGGTATAGTTTGTAATTTAGGGTAGGTAGTCATTTTGATGGTGCGCCAATTCTTACCAACAGAGTCCAGCTCTGGTGAGGCAGTCAGTAATATCTTAACCAGCTGAGCGGCGAGGCATAGTTGGAATGAGCATATGTCCATAGAGAAAGAGCTTTCAAGACCAAGGACTGAGCTTGCACTGGTGCCTGGAGACATGCTAGCTTGGTTAGGAGTTTTCCCTTCATTACTTTCTTTGTATTGCAGGCTCGGCATTGACAACCGCAGTTTTACCTGAAATGAACAACTTAACTTGTAACTTACATTGATTACCAATGAAACATTTGTAAAAAAAAATGTTCTGCTTTACTTACCATGAGACTAAAAATGTCTAAATCCAGTAAAGATGGGCTGTCTACATCAGGTATTGTATCTGGGGTCAAAGCTATAACAAAAAAATAGAGGATAATATAAATTTTAATACAAAATAAAGTAAAGGCATTGTAACTTCATGTAATGTTAGTTCCTCCAACAAATGTTGAAGTAGCTAATCTTTGGTGTACCTGCTAACAATCTTAGACAGAGGAGCTTGACAGTCTTTGAATCAGTTGTCCCTGCCACAACAGCAGCAAGTCTGGTTACAGCTGCAATACACTGTGACTGAAGACAAATACAAGCAAGTGATAAATACAACTAGGTCTTTTCCTAATATCTATGGTAAGCATTAACATTTTGAAGGCTATTTATTGTTATGAGAAGCTCACCTGACGAGAACTTAATCCAGAAAAGAGAGGTTTGTTCTCTGTTCTCATAGCACTTTCTGAGAAGAAAAGCAAACTATGTTATATGATACTGTAACCAATAATATAAATATTAGCAGATTTCAATGAATATTAAGTATAATGTGTCCTACCTGCACTTTTTATTGTATAGGCACAGGAAGCCCACACCATAACAGGGACACGCTTATCTTCTTCATTTGGCTCTACTCCAAGACCAACCTAAAAATAGCTACAATGTCAGTAACAGAGCAGATTTTGTATGACTGTGAAAAACTTGAATGTGATGTGCTGTGTCTCAGTATTCTGAATAGATAACCAACAAGTTCATACTATATATATTTTTTAAACACATCATTTACACTTACATAAATTCACAATTTAAAAAAAAAAAAACAGTAAATAAATAAATTTAAAAAAGAGGAAAAAAAATCATACCACTACGGAATCCACTGATCTGTGGAATCGTCCGAAAATTCATGTGATGGGCCCACAAACATCAACATTTTAGTCTGCATTCTTTTCTCCACGGGTCGGTATCCTTTTGATATTTTTCTTCTCTACAACTCATCAAAAGGATACCGATTCCGTAGTATATTAAAGGTTAAGAAGACTTAAACAATTCTGTAAACTAGTCTGTGCGCAGCCATCCCAGCCCCCTTGAGGAGGAGCTACTATGACTATACTATGCATAAGGAAATGATATGGTACTTACTGTAAAGGCAGTCTGTGAAAACACTTTCATCATGTCTTTGAGCGTTGCAGAGAACTTAGAGCTGTAAAAGAACCAGATATAAATGGATGTTTATCTGGTTGTCATGGTTACATACATGCCTCAAGCAATGTGACCACAACAATAGCATTAGCTTGAAAGAAAACTTTGACTCTAAACAGATTTTGATATCCCTTGTCTCTCATAATGCTGTCTTTCTCAGAACATTAAATACTTACCCAGGACGAGTCATAGCATGAAAGAAAGCTTGAAATCTTTCAGTAAGGGAAGGTGGAATGCATTGTTCTGCAAAAATCAAATGAAAATACTTTTTATTGGTATTGGATTCCATGACTTTCACCTGCGAGCTACTATAAACAGTCGAATAACAACCCTTGAGCAGCCATTGGAATACAAGGAGTTTAACAAAGCTGAAGTCAAATGAGAAAGGACATTGATTTTTTGTTACCTTTTTTAACTTCTTCCTCCTGGTTTGATGTCAATGTTGACAGGTTCAACATGACGACATCCTGCATACTACTGAGGTATTCTTGCAGTGTTACCTCATCTACAGGGCTAAAACAAAACAAAACAAAGGAAAACATATATT
>JAUUIK010028229.1:0-10038 GCA_032270385.1 Urticina crassicornis | reverse complement strand
TCTGGCCAGACTAAACCACTATTTCTATAAAGTATTTTAGGATTTATTGTAAATTCAGCACTTTGTCTCATTTGTGTTAAAGTAAAATATGTTCATTGCCCATCACCCAATAAAACTCAAAGAAAAGCATAGGTGGCATGGGTTAGTATTTAGAGCAAACACCAGTCTCACCACTATGTCCCAGATTCTGGACTCGGCATCATACAAGAGTAAAATGGTTCAAGGGTTTTTCTCTGGGTTCTCTGGTTTTCCTCCCTTCATTTTCAAATTCCAACTCGACCAGTAATTGAGAACCACCTTTTAAAAATTATCTGCATATAGGTAACAATGTGATCCTCATAAAAAATGGTTGTTTATTAATTTATTTATTTATTTAGTAACACCACCCACTTACATGTCCTCACTTTCTGACATGACAGTATATCCAATAGTTATGATTGATACCATAAATGAAGCAGCCAATAATAACAGAAACAGCAAGTTCATCTTTGCTGCACGAAATGGTCGTCCAGATGCCTTACAGTTGTTCACGACACTTATCTGTTGACATAAAAGAAAACAACAAATCACTTATCATGAATATTTAACAAAACACATTTACTGTGTTTGCACAGGCTAATGCAAACCGAGATGTGGTTGGGAGAATTCAAGAGCAGGTCAGTGCAAATACGAGCTGCAGGCGAGTGTTTGCACCTGCTCGAGAATGTTTTATTTGTTTTGTAAATTTTTTTATTTCTTTTACCGCCGGTGTCGCTCACAACCGTGTTTGCACAGGGAAATGCAAACACGGCTCTCGTCTGAGGCTCGTGTTTGCACCTGCTCGAGAATGTTTATTTGTTTTATAAATTTTTTTATTTCTTTTACCGCCAGTGTCGCTCACAACCATGTTTGCACAGGGAAATGCAAACATGGCTCTGGACCAATCAGAGCGCACAGACTAACTTAAATATTTTATAAAAAAAAAGAATGCTATAGGACCAATATTACCATCAGGGTAAATTGGTAATGGTCGTGTACATTGACTTACCCTTTTGACATAAAATAAACAGAGCAATTTGATGACATTGACAGCAGAAAGGAGTGGACTGAAGAATGTACCAATCCTATGAAATCATAAAAAGTTCACTATAATAAAGAGACTTTCAATAATTATAATAATTTCTAAATAATATTATGTTAACCTTGGTTTTTATGCAAAAACTGTCTAGCACTAAATTGTCATTAGATTCATGTAAACTTTCAACTTACCATGCCAAGCTCTGTGCATACACCAGATCAAGCACATTTCGTGAAATGTCAAATCCTGGAAAACCCACATTTTGACCACACCATCCAACATGATTTACCATTAACCTGAAGTACGGTAATAACAATCATATTTAAATGCAAACTGTTCAAATGCATTGATAATTAATTTGCATAATATAAAATGATGGATAAAGGTAAATTCAACACTGTATAATAAAACGAGTTATACTTAACTGACGTTTTGGAAGTAAGGCCCTCACAAGAGTGAAGAGGCGCATAATGAAATAACATTATAACCTTCTAATTACCATTTTCAACAATTAACAACTAACCTTCTCAGGAATTCTCCAAAAAAAGTCGACAACAACAAAAACACAAAGTCGACAACAATCAGTCGATAAAAGGAAATGCCAATGTATGTCTCCCAGCATTCCTTTATTGCCTATAACATAAGCATAAAATACTAAAATTATTAAAAGAACCACAATATTCATGATAATGGTACAGTTTACTGTAGATTAAGTGCTATCATGACTATCATTACTGGTATGGCTATGATTATTATTTTTCATTATATTTTCAAAATAAAATTTAAGTATGGATGATGCCAAGGAACCTTCATGCAGTTCCTAATATTTGAAGAAATGACTTACCGGTAGACAAGTCAGTTCAGCCACCTTCTGGCCTTTGCGACATCTAGTTACATCAGTAAACAAGGCTATAAGAATAACGCCAAGCGATGTTAACTTGAGCAACACTGTCCTGTAAGTGAATAAATAACAAAGAGGTTCAGATTGAAAATAATTTATGCATATAAAACATGCAAAAATCCAGCATGCTTTTGATGATAATTATTGGTTAATGATTGAAAGAAATACCTTGCAAGGTTGATGTTGATTGTGGTCCTTGGGTGTTGATATTTTTCCATGCTGGATATAATTCTGAAGGTAGCTGGTAGCAACAGATTTAGTGCAGATACAATAATTGGAAGTAACAGCTTGTCCATTTGTCCAGCATTAATCTAGTTTCAACAAAATAAACAACACTTCAGAACAATAAAATTATTAAGTGATTTAAAAAGCAAAAACAAAAACAAGAGTGAACAGAACACACAAATTAAAAGGTGTTAATTAATTACCTCAAATGACTTTGTTGAACAGAAGTAAATGAGAAAGGATCCTCCTCCTATCAGCCCTAATACTACGAGGTTGCTAATTGAGCGAATTAACACCAAACAGCACAATTCTTGTCTGGAACGTCTCCGGTCAAAAAGCTGCTCTGCTATGGCTTCCTATAAAGAACAGTATATTAATAAACATTTTAACTTATCATAATCAGACAATTATATTGTCAAATTTGTGAAATTCTAATTCAAACACACCTTAAAGTCATTAAATATACTTTTTTGCTTCAATGTAGCTGATTCTGAATCAGTGATGCCATAATCCCAAGTGCAAAATACTTTGGAAATGTAAAAACTAAAATCATCACCAGCATAGATGTAGTTCTCTCTATAAGAGTCAGCCATGCTGAAAAATAAGAACACAACATCATGTCAAAGTCTTATTAAAAAAATACCTGCATGTACATGATTCATTGCTCCTTGTACACACTCGACGGACAAAAAGGTCACTATAGCTAAGTGTGAGATAACAAGTATTTATCCTCTGTAGAACAGTATTTAATATAAATATAGATATAAATATAATATAACATAATATAATAAATATAATATAAATATGTAACACAACTGAATAACAAAATCTCTCATGTGCTTCTTGAACCTCTAACCCTCAGCGCATGCAAAATTATACTCTATTTTCCTTCATTATAACTACCTGTAGACCAGAATTGCAAGACACAAAAGAAGATAACCTCCACCTACACACAAGTAGGCTAATGGCATATTGTACTTTAATTTACTGTTAGCAGCCATGGGAATGGATCTGTTTGTGTACAAGCCATAGTAAAGTTCTGTCTGGGTGAAATAACCCTGAAGGAAGACACAAAAAGAATAATTTAATATCAAAGAAAAAAAACTATAATAAAATATTTAAAATTGCAAAACTATAGATAGATAAAAAAGTACAAACACTAAGTAATGCAGTTTCTGGTTTAGCATAGCTCCATGCATCTGGGGAGTGGCAGGCTAACAATTTCCCAACAATTTAACCAACCAGGTGGAAGACAAAAGGCAATTACAATGCAGGTATAAAATTATAATACAGGTATAAAACTTTGAACATATAATTTATATTGCATGACTGTACTATTTTTATTCACTCATGCAACATCTAATCCAAACACCCCATTACAGGGTTGCTTTGGTAGCCATACATGGCCCTAACAGTTATTAATGGATTACTTACATCTCCAGTGATGATCTCCCAGCCTGTGAAACTTGAATTGTTGTTTACAAAACTTGGTTGAAATACCATTTGAGGGATGACCAAGAAGAAGACAGTGATAAAAAATACAACAAGGTTGATGAGGAAAAGCCAGCGCAGAAGAGTAAAGTAAGACAATACCCCTGAACCAAACATTCCTGTTGATCAATGAATTAATAATTATATGAATCGAAGACTGGCTAAAGGTTGGTTTCACTACAGTTGAGCAGGTCGCTGTATTTAAATTCATTTATCAATCATAGTGTTATGTTAATTATGTTATAATTTTGGCCATCAATTGAAATTAAGGTGAAACCTGAGTAACATACACATACCTTGAATGGTTTTTAAGTGGCCTCTCCAAATGTCCATAACATAAAGAAGCTCTTTGCATTGATTTTTAAAGTGCTGCCAGCCCTATTTTATGATGATGATTAAGTATAATATAATTATTATTAATTAAGTCCTATAATGACAAAGATACTGTTGGTCCCTCCCAAAACCAAGAGTCTTAAAGGAGAATGTAGGCCGGTGTACCAATCAAGGTAATTTGGGCTTACAGTACTTTGAAAAATGAAACATTGTGAAATGATATTTTGCAAAACAATGCGAAATCCTTACCATAGCAAATGATAACTGAAAATGCTTCCAAGCACTGATATGTTTTATTTTTTCCTTTTTTCTTGGATCATTTTTGAAAGTATTCCTACAAAATGAACAGAAAAAATGAATATACCTGTAAACAACAACATCAACAATGCAATCCCTAGCAATTAATAAGCCATTTTAAAAGTTGATCATCAAACAGTTGTTTGGCTTCACTATGCTGAAATAGAATATCCTGCTATCTCAAACTAAAAACCTCAAACTCTATACATAACAATTTATTCGCATTAAGTGATGCGAAAGGAGATATAAGAGGTTAACCCTGTCGAGAATATCCCCTAATATCGAGAATATCCCCTAATATCGAGAATATCCTCTAATAAATGTTGATTTTTACGGAGGGAGGAAAACCGGAGGACCCGGAGAAAAACCCTTGTGGCAAGGGAGAGAACCAACAAACAACTCAATTCACATGTAGTACCTGAGCCGAGGATCAAACCCACGACCCATTGCGACCACAGTGGTGAGAGGAGAGCGTATCACCACAACGCCATCCACTCATCATTTTAGATGTTAAAATTATTTTTTTCTATTCCTTAAAATAATGTTGATGATAGGGAGGTTCTATATTGTATATCATGGCACATCTACAACTTATCGTCAGTGGTATTGTTCATACCTTTACTTGTTTAAAACCTACCTTAAGTTTCGCTTGCGTCTCATTGATGTAGGCACTTCCTTAAATGTTGTCTGCCTTCCCATAAATGTAGCAAACTCCTCAGGAGACAAATCACCAGCATGATACACCTGATCTTCATTAGCAACTACTGCATCATTATCAACACTAAAACCATCAATGTCCAAATTTCCACGGGCCCTTGGCTTTCTTTCCCTTAATGTTCTTCGCATGTTCTGCTTTAAAACATTGTTTGATGGCAGCCCACGAACTGCCTTGAATGAATGGCTTGGTAGAGATGCTTCTATTTCACTGTGGTCGCTGTAATAACTCATTTCATCATCACTTTCTTTCTTTCCCTCATCCATTGTGCCAGTAGATTTGGGTTGGCCACTGTTGTAGCTGGTTGAAGAAGCCATGGAACCACTTTGGCAAGATTCTTTGGGTGGAAGCTGGAGAAATGTTTCCTCTTCTGGGTCTAAATTACAACATGACAACCATAACATCATTATTGGTATGATTCTCAAAGATGATAATAGACCTTTATCACACCTCAGCCATAATATATTGATTAGAAACAAAAGAATTTTGCCCTCAGCAAGCCTCACATCAAGAAGCACCAGAGGGAGAATGAACAGGCAAAAAAAAAAGGATTTGTTCTTGTAGGACCACCACATAGCCACAGTGTAACAAAGGTCTACACAAATTGATGCACATATATATGTTTTTGAATAATTTGATGTGTAATTGACAAGGATAATATAATATGAGTGAGCAAGCATGAATGTGACTATTTGATCCACGATAAGGATGCATATCATGAAAAGGGAACTTGGAATTTTACTTGTTTGAGAGGTTTAGACTCTTATAAAGCACTGTTTATCACAAACAAATGCACATTTGCATTAAGAATAATTTGCTATGTTTATATTATTTTACGGATCATGCGTGAGAAATATCAACAGTTTCTATGGCTATGGAAGATTAAGTTTCTGATCTATTTCAAAATGCGGAAATTATGTTAACAAAGTTAAAGTTTCGCTCACTAAATTAACGATTCCGTACAAACAAATGGTAACATATGACATATACACCTATAAAAGCTTAACCTAGCACTTTTTAACTGACGGCTAGGGTCAGTTATTCGTGAACGATTACGAATACCTTACCAGGTGATGGCATATTAACGCTCTACATATCGATAGAATATCATAATATTATAAAACTGTGTGTATTCTCCAGCATAAATATTCTTTATGTGGTGATAATCAAACTTACTTGATCACGTAATTTTACCTTCAAAAATGTGAGCCCAAAATGTTGCGTGACGAGCGAGTCTAACCTAAAGGAATTCCAAAAGCGATTTCTAACACTTTGTACAATACCTTTTTGTCCGTTAGCGATAATACAATCCACAAGAGATTTTCGTTAACACGCAACGGTTATTATTGTCGTCGCGTTTTATTTTGTAGCAGTGGGAAGGATAGGAAGTCTTGACGTCATTCGAATTGGAATTATTTACATAATAACTCAAAACAATCGATGTGTCCCTATAGGTGTAAATAGCTAGCGGGCTTCACAGTCAATGATTTGTGAAGACACTCTGTTAATACATATAAACAATATTACGAAAATTAAACCAGCACAATCTAATAACATTTGGCAAAATCAGAAGAGATTTCAAAGCAGACTAAACTGCATGAAGACGATGTTTACATTTGAAATCAATGTCACTTGTCCAAATATTCAGTATATAGATAAAACTAAGATAAAGGATGATTAATAATATATACCATAGCTCTCATTGGGAATCCCAGCATCTGTTGCACAGTCATTTTCAGCCCGGTCAATGCGAGCATCGTCCATTATGCTTTTTTGAATAGCCAAATCAAGAAAGAGCTCATTACTTCTCGTTCTCTTACGTTTCGTTGCGGGCCTGTTTGGTAACATATTAACTACACATTAATTTGACCTTGCAGACTTTTCGGTAGTAGCCAATAACATACCACGGTAGTCATAATCACCAGAACTAGTTTCTACTTCCTACAGCTACTCCTAAGAAAAAAATAGACACAGATTACTACCCAACGTAAAAGTATTCAGTTTTTGAAATACTGAAAGCAAAGGTGCACTCTTAAGTAGTTGAAAAAGGACTGTGCACTAACTAAAGTACATAATTAAAAAAAAAATTAGAAACTAAAAGACCATGCTGTACAGGAGAATAACTCTACTGTTGTGGTTCAATACTTTTGTCCTTAGTTGATAATTCGTAAAATTGTTTACAAAAGTTATTTTCCAATAAAGTCGTAGCGTCGTCGTCGTCGTCGTCGTCATTGTATCATCATCATCAGCATCATCATCATCATCAATAATGTTAATTAAGACAATATTTGCAAGGAAATATAAAGCGAAAGACTGTACTACCCAAAATGAAAAAAATGGTTTTTCGTGAAATAGTAGAAAAGGCTAAAAAGTTCATTGTTTAAAATTCAAGCAGGGCTTGTTTTTTTTAAGCTGATTGTAGAATTATTTTATAAAATATAAAATAAAATAATTTTTATAGCTCCATAGAAACATAGAAATTTAGTTTCACTTTTTTTATCAGTTATTTTATAAAGAAAAGATTTATTTTATTTTATAGAAACACTTGTGAAAGTTTGGAATTAGAACTCGAAATGTGTCTCGTTCTTCCAAACTTCCAATCGTGTTTCTATAACTCTCTAGTGGTATTTTCCCATTCATATCTTGCAGCCTTTATGATTGTTTGTAATCATAATCATAGTTTTGAAGCAAAGTTGTCTTCTTAATGAAATTTGTTAACTAAAACTAAGATATGTTTATTCATAAGTTCAAATGTTTTCAATTGTTTTGAAAAAGCAATTTTGTCTTACGTATAACAAACGATTTCTTTATAGAGCTGCTAACTATTTATCTCTTGGAGTGGTTACGATAAACCCGTGTAACAATCAATACGCACTATGCATCATAAAACCTTTTATTTCTTTGCATCTAATATGCACTGACTATTATGTTTTGTTTTATTTTTTTGCAAGCACCCTACGTACATTCAAAAAGCTAACCAATCCTTAATTGGTGAACTTTAAACACACTCCTATTGTTTCTTCAGTACTATAATATAGCTTCTGTTTTCTGAAAAAAGCCCCGGCTGTATAGTAATGTATTTAATATGAAAGGGTTTGGTATAACCAGCTGTTTCGTGATTGTTTGGTTTAGTAATTCATTTTGAGTTAAGTTATACCACAAGTTAGAAAGTTGAAATAAGGAAACGAAAAAAACCCACAGGATTCTCAGTGAACTTCGATGCTTTTGATTTCACTTCCTTGGCGGTAAAATGAGTGTCAGTTTCGGTTTTCTTTGGCTGGTTTTACAGGTAGATATTAATCTGTTACACCTTTTAAAAAGTTATGTCGTAACAATCTTGAACATTCGTTAACTTTGAATAACTCGTTCTTGTTCGATCTCACCAACGATTTTCCTTTCTTGCAGTTCTCAGTGTTCTCTGCTCGAGCATATTCAGGTAATGTGGAAGAACGTTGCACAGATTTATTGTTGTTATATACCTCTTTCTACTTTGCGTCGTCATATAATTTTAATCATATTTCGTGAACTTAAAAATGTAGTCAAATATATTCACATATTAAACGATTTTTTTTGACACCGATGGTTCAAAAAGTTACATAAAGTTTTTATTATTGAAGTCAGTTTGCGTCTTCTAGTAACAGCTATGGACAAAATCACTCGGAAAACACTTTTTGTTAACAAACCGAAGAGTTCAAACTTCACTGAAAAACAAACTGAATAAATGACAGGTGTAAAATTGTTTAGATTGGGTTATGTAAGAAAATGTTAACTGGCATCAAACCTTTGAGAAGTTTCTATGAAGCTTTAGTTTCTCGTCACTGAAAAAGAAGTGTTTCATGCGTTTTCAAAGGTTGTTCACCTCTCCTATTTATTCACTGGCAATATTTTAAGAGATGTCCCGTTCAGTGAAACTGGTTTAAATGGATAACCAAATCAAATTGAAAATACACCTAAAATTACAAATTACAAAATCACAAAACCATTGGATCAGTAGAAAAAACGTTTGTAGATATAAAAGTGAAAATAACTAGGTTAATTTTATCGACAAACTCAAACAGGACCGAAGAATCCCCACAAAGGCAGCTTGAGCTACGTACCCTTATAGAAACATCTCAGTAATTTATTTCTATTTTTCTTCTTTTTGTTTTGTTTTTTCTTTCTATTCTTTTTCTTTCAGTTCAAAGTTCTATAGTGTTATTTATATTAAAAGTCATAAAAAATACTTTTAGGGCTGACAATGTCAAAACTTGTGAAAATCCGGTTCACGCTTGCTAGAGTGCTATAATTGTGCTGTGACGTCACCAGTGACTTGGTACATCTTGCTCCTACCAGAATTCAGAATCAAATCAAATAACAAAGGACTTTATTATGGTTCTCACCTGCTGCTAAAAGAAAAGTATTTCGTCAGGCCCTATTTTTTTGCAATTATAAAGCGAATTTAACTTCCAGCCCACAAATTTGATTTTCAAAAAGCAATTCCATGTAACCTTCCCATAGAGACGCACTTAGGCTCGCTTAATTATGATCGTCAACTGAATTACGATTATATTCTAGATCTTTCGATTTACACAAACAAAACAAACAGATACGGAAAGAGAACATAGATTTTTATCAAAGTCAAATAACAGCGGACTATATTATGTTCTTCACCTGCTGCTACGTTATATCAGAGGCCCTATCTTTGGCAATTATAAAGCGAATATAACTTCTAGCCCACAATTTCGATTTTCAAAAAGCAATTCCATGTAACCTTTCCATAGAGATGCACTGGGGCTCGCCAGGAGACCATGACCTTCCAGATTTTTATTTTTTAAGAATCATATATGAATGAATGAATTCATGAAGCAGGGTTTAACGTTCTCTGGTTTTCTTCCCTCCGCAAAAATCAACACTTCTAAATTCCAACTTGGAATTTAATTTATCATTTATTTCATTTATTTCATTCTTTCTTTCTTTCTTTCTTTCTTTCTTTCTTTCTTTCTTTCTTTCTTTCTTTCTTTCTTTCTTTCTTTCTTTCTT
>JAUUIK010027785.1:0-10048 GCA_032270385.1 Urticina crassicornis | reverse complement strand
AATTGAAACGTGATCGTGCTAATGCTCCATTGAGCGTGCGTGTGTCAAAACTCTTTGAGTGCAAGTTTTCTCACAGTCGACCCTCTGGTATGACATCTCAAAGTAATGCCTTATATTCGACTCAATATCTGTAAGCTTTGCAGTATCGTGTATTTTTCTAGGGACCTTCAATAGTAGTTTACTTTCAGTTGTGTCGGATGTGATGCATGACACCACAGGTAGCCCAAGTTACAATAGGAACGTATATGTTTGGTTAAATTATTAAGAGGTAAGAATTTGAACGACTATCGAAGCATCAACTATTATAAAGATCTCATTGAATGGTGGTTTAAAAAGTGTATTCAAAGTGTCTTTTCAAAGTGGGATGCCGCGCTGTGATGTGCTTTCAAAATATCTTCTAACATAAGATTGTCTTCTAAAGGGTAAAATATCAGCGTGTGAAAAAGATTTGTGTGCTCAGCTTGAAATATTACAGTACATAATATTACGTTACATAAAGTTTACTACCAAGAAAATATTTTGCGCTAAATATAGTTTCAGAGACGCCATTTTTGTTCTGTTATTTGCAATTGAGAACGAATATTTTCTGCATACAGAATATTGTCCGCATCGGCGCCCCATAGCGTACCACCGGTAGAGCAACCGTAGAGAAATTTACATATAAAGATATACCTGATTTATAAATAAACGCTTTACCAAATAATGATTTGTCATTACTGTTTTAATTTCAGTTTTAAATTAAATACTACTTGGGACAATTTTTAACTGGGAAAAAGATGTTTACTCAAAAATAAATATTTCGCTTTTTTGTCCCACGGTTAACTCGAACTCGAAGAGTAATAATAGAAAATATCAAGGACAAGTTTGTATCATGACGCAAAGCAGTAGAAAAAATATACTCCATGTGGTCGTATATAAGCTAACGCCCGGCACTCTGTATAGAAGATATCCGGCTCTAACTTGAACTGATCAGTTTCGGCTAGATGCGTTCGATGAAAATGAATACACTAGATAGATTTTAAATTCATTGTCGATAATGAAACCCTCGTTATTAAAAATACAGTATGGTATGTGAAGCGGCGATGGATACCTGGTAAAGCTCGCGTCACTGATAATCACATTATTATACGAGAATACAGTATAACAAGTCTTACCTGCACACGGAATAGCAAATTAGTACAGTCAACTACGAATACTAGAGTATAACGGTATCTAAATCTTTTGTTTTTAATAAGTTGTACTTTGGTGTCGAAGCTTTCAACCCAGTTTCATATTCCTTCTCATCCAGTTCACATTTCAGTCCCCTTAAAATTACCTTAATTTGTAACATATATTAGCTCATGTATCTCAGTTTTATAACATTTGTTTTCTTACCTTATGAGGACAGTTAGAGTGCCGACTGCGTGGCTTAAACGTGGCATAAGCAATATCGATCCTTTTGGAAAATTAAAACTTAAAGAACTATATGCAAATTCAAAGATTTAATCATCCCCAACACAGATGCTCAATTTCATTTAGCCGCGTAACCCAGATGTTATTGAAGTAGGTCCGGCTCGACTACGAATTTGCTGTTTTTCTTCCCACTTTGGTCGAGTACTCTTTCGTATACAAACACACACACAAAGTACTCGACCAATATCCCCAATGCCCGACCGAACAAGCTCGGTCAATAAGATGTTTATTATAATGGCGAAAAGTTTTTTTTTACTTAATCAAATTTCACATGTGCCGAATCTAATGCAAATCAACTCAAACAATAGGTTTTGCTCATTTGCATTACATTCGGCACATGTGAAATTCGACGTCCAACCTGGGCCTTAGCCTGTGTACAGCCTGTGTACAGCCGCTTCCCACCCCTCCCCCCCCCTGCGTACACAGGCTACCTGGGCCTTAGAAGGTTTACCGCCTGGATTAACAATTAAACGCTCATTGCTAAATATAGTGATTTGTCATTTCTGTTTTAATTTCAGTTTTAGATAATATACTTTTGAACAGCGATAACTCGAAAATTGTTTATTTACAAAGAAATATTTCGCTTTTTTGTCCCACGGTTAACTCGAACTCGAAAGGTAATAACAGAAAATATCAAGGACAAGTTTGTATCATGACGCAAATTAGTAAAACAATTTCCGCCTTGTTGCGTTATTGTTTCGATTGACATTTCATAGTGAAAAGATGTTCAGTTCTATAGCAACTGTTGGCATGGTTACCACTCATCACTAAAGTCTTCAATGAAGACATCGTCTTCAGTGGATGATGCACGTATTTACATTTGCTCTATAGCAACTGTTGGCATGGTTACCACTCATCTTCAAAGTCATCAATGACAACATCGTCTTCAGTGTTCAGTATTTCAACATCCTCTATTTCCATTTCTTTTGGTACAAGGATGGTGTTCTTACTAGATTCATTTTCCTGACCATCACTTTTCAAGTTCGACGTGTTAGGTTGTGAGTCCGTCAGCTCTTCCTCATCTAAATCTCCGCCACAATCCTTCTCATCCAGGGTATTTGAGGAGGACCTAGGTATTAGAGCAACAGAAATAAATATTCAGGGTTCCCACTCATATGAAAAAGTAAAATTCCCTGACTTTTCCCTGACCAAAACCAATTTTTCAATGACCAAGTCACATGACCAAGGCACATGAAAATCACATAGTGCCCAAACTTGCCGGTATTTTTACCGCTTTTTAGATGGCCAAAAGATAGATAAACAAAAATGAAAGTTTAAAAAATAATTACTATTAAAGTTGAAAGTAACCTGAATGTCGATTTGTTATTCTGATAACGACCCATTTGCTGCACAAACGAGATTTGTCCTGAGGTAAAAATACAACGTTGAGTTAAGAAGTGTTCTAGGTAATTTGCTGCTAGAAGACAGTAGTATGTACAGAGGCGGCGGAGCTATAGTGGCTGGGGGGTCTCCAGCCCCCCACTTCAGAAATGTGGGGGGCTGAGCCCCCCCACTTTTTGGGCATTTAAAAAAAATCTTTCTAACTTCCATCCCTTTCAGTTTCTCTTATAACAAAAAGCAAATTAACTGTCTAGACAGCACTGTTATTATTTCATCGCGCGCCTTAATTAATCTTTGTAAATTTCAGCTGACACAATTCTATAGACACATTTTGTATGAGAAGTCTGGCTTTTTTGTGGGCATACGTTATTGAGCAATTAAATGATCTTCGCAAGTAATGACGTCGCACAAACGTTTTCTAGTTGAGAGCCCCCCCCCACTTTTCAAACCGCTCCACCGCCTCTGATGTAGAGTGTTGTAAAACAACATAGGTTATCGACATCACTTACCTGGTGTTTTTAGCGTCACATCTGTTATAGCTAAATATGGCAGAACCTGTGTGTGAAGGACTGAGGTAGGGCACGTTTGCTCTGAAGTATAAAACACATTTTGACTGTTAATAAGAGGATAGCAATGCACATCTCACTCGATGAGTAAAGAATGGGAAGGGGTGTGGTTTTAGCGGTAGAAAGGATACTCTAAGGTCGGTAAGGGTAAGTAAGATTTAGATTGGAATCCACGTGTCACTTCGTGCTGTCATCGTCTAGCTACATGGATTGCTGTTGTTTGGACGTGGTTTTCAACGCGACCACCACAGTGACAAAGACAATGTGTGTAAAATACTAATACTAGATGTAATACCAACACACTGAGATTAAATCTCAGGGGATATTTTCGTATGAGGTTAACCTCTTATATCTCCTTTCGCATCACTTATAATGCAAAGAAATTATTATGATTTTATGATTTATGATTACCTGGGAAAAGATCTTTAGCCGTCCGATTATTGTCTCGAGTCTATAAGAATCAATAATAATTTGTTTAATCTTTGTACATCAAAAGCAATAACAATAAGGTGTCATATGCATTTACTAACCCCAGGGGCGGATCCAGGGGGGGTGCGCACCCACCCCCCCTCGGAGCAACTTTGTCTCCCTATTTTGAAGTGTTTTTCTTTGATTCTGAGGGTTGCACTTTTGACTTTGTGCCCTGCACCCCCCTGAATCCATTAGGTTTCATTTGAGCCATTTTCCCCCTACCTTTTTGTTGACGTCAAACCATTGTGGTTTATGTAGAGGTCTCCAGCCACCTTTGGCTGCACCAACAGATGAGCTTGAACCAACACGATGTGTATTAGAGAACATCAGGCCTCTTGTGGCAATACACGACATATATGGGATCAGAGATGAACGATGCTGTTTAACATCAAATATAGGACACGACAATTAATACCATTAGGTTAAAACACCTTTCATATCGGCTTCTTATTGGAGAATACCAGTGTTTATTATATGGCAAGCTGGTCTGGATGAAAATGGAGCAATCTGATTGGTTCTCTGAGCGGTTGGATTCCGATACCCTGGTCCCAGAGGTTTTCTGATCGGCCGAGAGTGCGGAGGAACGCGCGAAGGGCTGAGCAAGGACCATTTACACTCAGCGCGACGCGTGCTCCTGCCTACGCGATCGTACCGTATCCGCTATCTTGTCCGACAAGAAAACCTTTGGGACCAGGGTATCGGAATCCTGCAATCCGGATCGATATTTTTCTTAGCCAAAAAACATTTTCCTCCATTATAATATTAAACATCTTATTTACCGAGCTTGTTCGGTCCGTACTTTTTTGCGTTTTTATATATGCTCCTATCCGGACCTCACGCACGGTCAATATAACCTCTATATACTAAGCCAATAGCTAATATTACGTAAAATCACACATCATAATGTCAATATAATACCAAGCATAATATCATAACAAAGCAAGGTGCAACATCTATTGTGGATTTGATACATCATCAAGCTAATGTTTATCAACAGTGCGCCCTCCTTTCTGCGTGTGAAAAATGTAATTGTTATGAGTCTCATGTAAACAAGAAATAAGTTAGCGGTTCCTCACCATCCATTCTACAGACATCATATTCGCATCACTCAGATATTCACTTGCCATTACCTGAAAATATAATATCACTTAACATTGAACTAACAACACAACACAACCAATGTCTTCTCTACACCCCTCACCCATGTCTTCTCTACACCCCTCACCCATGTCATTCTTAGTTACTTACAACATCTTCTATATCAGTGAAGAATTCAAGGTAGTTTTGGTGTAGATAAAGATTAAGCATCTCACTCGATAAGTGCGCTCGTTCTACTACTTCCTTTAAATATAAGAAAGAAAACAGGTTACCTTTAATACCTCTCGACAAGTACCTGCACATCACTTTAACCCTTGTAAAATCTTATGCATTGTGTAATATCTTATAATTTCCTGTGCACTATAAAGCAGATATCTTGACTGTAAAAAACTGACAGCACAGACGTTCTTTTGATGGTACCGCAGATTCATGAGCAGTGATTTCACTGGATTCCATGGTCTTTAGTAAGGGTTCCAAAATCGGTGCATTCAGCAAAAAGGATAGAGATATTCTTATTAATACCTCTGGACAACATTGCGGTATATTTCTCGAAAGGTGCAACATGTGACTTGGTAAAAGATCCTTGTCAGATGTAGAAGACTCTCCTGATACAAAACAGATTATTAGGGTTTATTAGTAAATACAGTTATATCAATCCATCTTTACCTCCACTTCTAGAGCAGATTCCTATGAATGGAAAAATTAGGTACCGTGACTCTCAAATGGCTTCCTCAGTAAGAACCAATCAAAAAGCTTGAAATGTATCTCATCCAATCAGAGGGCTAGAATATGTCAAAGAACGCAGTACCGTAACCAATTTTCCCACTCATACAAAATCTGCTCTTTAAGGGGGGGGTCTTCTAAATAACCACTATCAACTGAGCGGTGTCACTAGCCATCTTACGAGGCAGAGAAGCCAATTTCCACTATGTACTTTCTTAACCGGTAGTAACAATTATTTGCTCACTTTTGCAGTAAAGTATTTTTCCCAGGGCTCTAAATAGAAAGATCGTCGTATCTTTTCCACCAATGGCTGCCAGTGCCTGATGGTCCTGTTGAGTCTCATCTTTACTATATGATAAGCCACCTGCTGTTTTTCTGCCTTGGGATCCCTTTGTCTTAGGCTTTTTGACAACGGTTTCTTTTGTTGCGCCTTTTTTTAGACGTTTTTGTCCAGAGTAAGAGATTGTTGTAGATTTAGATGGAGGTAGCTTGCTTATGTCTGGGTGTAGAGAAATAATTCTTATTATTATACAATTAACATAGTACTACTATCTCATTTCTGATTGGCTACAAACACACAGTTAATTCGCATACATGTCATTTGTCGTTACGTCACACCTACAGATAATATCTACAGATAATAGTATTGTTTGTAGGTATGATGTCATACCTACAGACAATTCATTTTTTGAAAGTTTTTCAAACATTTTTCTTATATAAATTGTATAAAACAATTATTGGATGAGGTTGAGCATGATAGCAATAATTATCAAGGACGAGGTTTGTGTTATCTGCCAAAGCCGAAATTATTAGTGCAAGCAGATTTATTGCTATGTAAGTTGCTTGTTATTGCATCAGTGCACTATGTCAGGAGTAAACCAAACTTAAGTTCAGACACAGCATTGCATCAATTTTCAACTTTCAATTTTAAAGCCTCAATTTTGCTTTTTTCAAATTACTTGTGTATATAAATGTCATGTTGTGGACTGGACCTATAAAGCTACAGTAGGTAACATTTTGTAATATATGTTGAGAGAAGTATAGGAGTGAATGACATGCCTTGAATTCCTTTCTGACAACAGAACTGTAAAGCATTGATAGCAGTTCTTATGTCTCCAGCACTGCTCTGAGATAACTCATTTATGGTATCCTTTGGTGGCAAAGAGAAATCATTTCCTGCCTGGAAAACAATAAATCATATCATTGTCATCGTCATCATCATCGTCATCGTCGTCGTCGTCGTCGTCGTCGTCATCATCGTCATCATCATCCTACTCTTGTTGTTTATCATCAGCGTCATCATCATTGTCTTCAATGATTATTATAACAATGGCTATCTTCATCATCACCATCATCTGATGTCCATCATTATCATGATTGTTTTCATTAATTTTATTGCCTTGATTGCTGTGATATATTGCTGATGAGGTACATGTATATATCATCTCAAGTGTTTCTTACCTTTTTGCTTTCTTGAGAGACTATTTTATTGAGGGTTTTAACAAGACTGGTATGAGCCACAGGATTAAAACTATTAATAAAAAATATAAATACATAAATAAAAACCTCATATTCATAACTCATACCTCATATAAAGGCTCATACAATGCAGATATCATCTTAAATTCAGTTTTGTACTGCAAATGTTTTTTGAACCTCTCAATGTGAGGTTGTTTTGAGAGGAAAGTTAACAGCTGAAAACGTAAGACCATTTTTAAAAATTTCTCCAGTAAATTTGCTTGTGGAGAATAGAATAGAAAAGAGATGTAATACTGTTTGTTACCTAATAGTGGTTATTCCAAGACTTGCATGCTTGTTTTTAGGTAATAGTCTATGTACATTGGAGTCGTCATGGTGACTGTCAGATATAATCAATACCAATGGGCTGCGACCTGTCTGTTTATACATCCTATGAATTAGATAAAGAAATAAACAGTTATCAGATATGAAACATTTAGCAGCTTGTCACTCTTCTATGCAATAGAAAGTATTTTGATTATTCCAAAATTTCTTACGTCAGAACTTCCTGAAGCTTCTTTGCCTCTCGAAAAAATATATTTGGTAAGTCCTAAAGGGAAAAAAAAGAAAATTAAAATGACATGTAAATGATTATCTTATAGGAAAGCTTATGGTCAGAAGAAAATGGGAAAGCAATGGGATAGTAATAGAAAGGAATATGGATGAAGTTGAGGGAATGGGAAATAGACTAGGGAACAGAAAAAAAAGGAAAAGAATATTTCATAATTTTACCTCTATTAAAATAATTTTCTTTGGTACAGTTTCTTTTTTAGATCCAAATATTGATAAAGTTGGATATTTATTGGCTCGCAGTAGAAATTCCTGGAACAGCACAAGCTGAGATTGTGACGAGTAAAACTTTGGAGTGAAGGATTGGCTGCCAAAATCTGAACCTAGACAAAGAATAAAGCAATAGATGACATCGTCATTATGTTGGAACTGATAAAGCTATATATGTAGGAATCTTCATATGGTATAATTTATGTACTCCTAACTTAAATAAATATACAAGGGTAACACAAGTTAGCTGACGCTAATTTTCATTGTGGCCCTCGAATTGAAATTTAGAGTGTTGTTTTTTTACGGAGGGAGGAAAATCGGAGGACCTGGAGAAAAACCCTTGTGGCAAGTGAGAGAACCAACAAACAACTCAACTCACATGAAGTACCTGAGCCGAGGATTGAACCCATGACCCATTGAACCACAGCAGTGAGAGGTGAGAATCATACAATCATAGCTATCTATACCTTCTGAGAAAGTTGAAATCAAAGGATTTGTCCATTCTTGTATCTCAAACTCCAGTTCTGTACTCAGTGCACGTAGTGTAGCGGTTTTACCAGCTCCAACTGGTCCAGTCACAAGAAGAATGCCATTGGACTTCATAAATAAAAACAATGAAAAGAAATTATCAGTACATAACCACTTCATGACACTCCAGCCATATCCACTCTACAACATAGCACAATATGATATTTAGAGTAAAACAATACTAATGCATCAAGTATTATTCAGTATATTCACTCTGTACCTTTGTACATAAATGTTCCAATAACCAACAGCGCACTTCTTCTACCTTCTTTTTATGGACTGCAAGTTCTGACTGAAACAATGAGAATTACAATTAACTATTGAATTTTTATGTTGAAATGAGTGTGTTTTGTTATTATCATTGAAAGTCTGCAAAAAAAGACTTGCTTAAGGACAGAACGCAGAGAGTTAAGAAGGTTTGGAGCAGAATACTGAAAGTGTCTAAGAAACCTTACTTCAGAATTTGGCTTGTACTTGTCGATCCAGAGTTCTTCATCTTTAACATTCTTCTTACTAGACTGACCATTGTTGACTAAAATAAAATAAGAGAATAATTCAATTAAATAGCTATGCGTGTCTATATTATAGGTCTTATTAACCAAGTGCAAGGTCCGTACCGTAATTAAGTTATCAATGGACCAAGTTATTTCTACTGCCTTATGGCTCAAGCGCATAGCGGCACTGGCCATAAAAAAAGTGGAAAAAACAAGGATCAATAACTTATGGTACGGACCAAGCAATCGAGGTTAATAAGATGTTTATTATATGGCAGTTTTTCAACTATGGTAAACACAACTGAGAAACGTTTTGGTCCGTACAGGAACTCAGTTACAGACTGCAAATTGACCAATTGCAGATCACAAAATTACTTTGCCATATAATAATATATGATATAAACACTATGGAAATTATAGAGCACTAATTAGCTTGGCTAAGCCTTGTGAACTGTATAAATCTATGTACCTGTGATGGAAGATAATAAATCACTTTGTAAAGTCTTCTTTTTCTTTGATGTGATGGCATCAAATGAACTGAAATCTTCAAAACTATCAAACGACGACGATATCCAGCTTTTTTGACCCTGATAAAATGCAAATGATTAATTTTCATTGCTGTTTCTTGGTTTACCAGAAACCTGAATTTACCCCTATAGCCCTTATTCAGTTCCCATCCCTATAGTCCTCCTCCAAGATCCCTATATTCCTCCTCCAAGAAATATATTTGAGTAGAGTTGTTGGTTGGTTCTCTCCCTTGATTTGATTGTATTTCTCCAGGCACTTTGCCAGGTTTTCCTCCCTCCTTAAAAATCAAAATTTCTAAATTCCAATTGGATTCAGAGGAAGAATAGCCACTATGTGGAGCAACTGTAAATAAATACATAAAGGCCTTTGTTTTACGAGGGTAGCACGTAATAGCTAATAAACTTGGAGAAAAACCCTTGAAGCAAGGGAGAGAATCAACAACAAACTCAACTCACATATGATGGCGAGTCCGGGAATCGAATGTAATTTCATATTTATTTTACTTATATAAAGTTCATATCTTATCATACCTTTGAAGAAGGAAATGAT
>JAUUIK010027784.1:0-19284 GCA_032270385.1 Urticina crassicornis | reverse complement strand
AAAGCTAATGTTTTCAACTTGGGATATTGAACTATTTAGTGATGTACCAAGTGCCAGTCTTAAAAGCCCCAATTCGTTTGAATCGCTTATGGTTTCTCTGTGATAACTCCAACAGTCTAACGCACTTTTTTGCATTTTACATCCTTTTGTAACATTCATCTTCGCTGCAAGTCTTGGTTGCCCAGGAGATGATTCTAAGACCAAAACATTTCCTTTTTTGCTTTCCACTTGTCCATGTACGTTGCTGGCAATACAGAAGTAATATCCAGAGTCGTTCTTTGTTGGTTGGTCATAGTACAAGAAAGAGCTTTTCTTATTCAGTTTAACTGTGGAGCTGTTTGGATAATGAGAAATGAAGAACCATTCTATGTCAGGTAAAGGCTCTCCTGTTGCATTACATCTTAACAAAAGTCCAGTCCCATCCTTAGTATGAACTTGAGTGTCGTTAGGGTGTTGCGTTATCTTTGGTTTACTATTTATAGTAATGATCGTCACGTTAGATGTAACGAAACCCTTTCTATTGATTGCCTTACACTTATAAGAACCTGCGTGACTTGTGTTAGCATTTCTTATGGTCAACGAACCGTTTACTGATTGGTAAACGGATGCATTATTGTGTATCCACTGGTAATGCACCTCTGTATCGCTGCTTGCATTACAAAACAGAGTAAAGGTATCATTCTCAAGCACAACTTGATTCTTATCTGATGCAAAGATTATTTCTGGTTTTCTCCCACAAAGAACATTTGTGTCTTCTGTACGGTTTAAGTGAAATTTAAGGTACGATACTTTATAATTAAACTTTTCTAATGTGAAGTTTTTAGTAATCATGTCAATGATGCCATTTTTAACAAAAGATAGACTTTCCCTGATTTCATCAGCTCTTTTAAAATCGCTTTCGTAAAGATAGTGTTCATTCAGTTCTTCACCAATATCAGTTACACAGTCTAGGGTACCCGCGCAATCTGAAAATGATCTTTTACTAGTGAGTATTTCGAGGAATGTTTTCCAATTAAGTAAACTGTCTTCCCAAGACATTATTGTGAAGTTCTGTTTTTCGTTTAGAAGTGACCTAAAGTAGTCCAAATAGGACTTAAATACTTCATTTGAATTATCGCTTTCATCTGCTCCATTAGTCTCTGTTGTCGATATTTTCTCAAACGTCTGGTACAATGAAATGAGTTTTTTGACGTTGCCTTTGTTGGATTTTTCAACCTGTTCTCTGACATGAATAAGATCGCCAAGAGACTTAACAATATCTTTATAAAATAGATTTGCATTTCTTGCTTTCAGACAAAGACGATGGTTTTCCAAAATATGTAGCATATCTTTGTTGTTAACTGTTTCATTAATTTTGTTTAACAATTCGTCGGGAATTGATCTCTTTCTTCTCGCACCTCTTTTCTCCTCGTATAAATCCTTTATGATGTGTGTAGTGATTTTGTAAAGCGAAATCTCTTCTTTGTCAAAATCGAATAACACTGAGAACACCTTGTTTTTACTGTCTCCTGACTTGACTGTCAAGCTGATTGGTATTTGTTTCTTGGTTTGTTCTGTAAGTGTAACATCAAATACAAAATCTGATACACTCATTGTCCTTTGATTGTCTGCTTTCTCCAGCAATCTTGACAACTTTAGACCAAGTTTAGTACTTGGGAAGTTTTTTACTGCATGTATCGCTGCTTCTGATATATTTTTTGCATATTCTAAATGTGTTAACCGTGTTGTAGCCATTTTCAGTTCTTCTTTCGCTTTGTCAAGCTTGGCTTTTGTTCTTTCTAGGTTAACGGCTGCTATCTCCATTTTGTTTGCCAGACTCTTTAGGTTTATAAACTGTCTATCTTTGTCCTTTTCATAATCTGACATTGGTCGATGTAGACGGATTTGCGTCTGATTGATACATAAGTTATTATCCCTAATACATGTTATATTCATGATATTTATACACTTTTCTTTGTTGCAAGTGATGTTTGGTTTTAGTTCAAAGCTGTCGGTGACTTTCTCTTGTATTTTTTGATTCGAGCAATCGAACTCCTTCACAGTGATGTCCTCTGTTACTGTTTCGTGCCATTTTTTGGTGTATTGAACCTTTTCATCTGGGCCTCTTACAGATGCATAAGTGCTGTCGCAGCCAGTGGATAGCTTGTCAATGAAATGACCTAATCCGCTTCTACAATTTCCAGTGTACTTGATTTCAAAAGTTGGTTTGATGTAAAATGATTGTTTCTTTCTTTCTACTACTTTGTCCTTCTTAATCGTTCTTTCTATTTCGTGGCAATTTGGCTCGTAGTATTTAATCTTCAGTTTCTTGGTTTCAATAGTGCATATAGTCAACGTCGAGCATACTCTTTCGCATTTCTTTTGTCGGCAACTTTGTCTAGCGTTCTCGTTATCGTCTTCAGGGAAACGTCCACTTAATTCGTTTTTTAATAATGTATATTCGTTCTTGATCAAATTTAAATTTGCGAATAGACTATCGTTTTCCGTTTGGAACAAGTTACGAGTTTTTAACTTTTGTTGAACCACTTGACTAAATCTTTTAAAATTATCATTTGCTTTCTTTGCCATGCTCTCCGCATTCTCCATCCGTTTCATTGTTTTTTCTGCAAGCTCACGAACATGATTGTTGATTTTCCTTTCAAGGCGTTGTGGAAGACTAGAGTTGTTTTCTATTTTTCCTACAGCATGGAATTTAATCAATGACCAGTCAGCAACGTCTGTCCTAGCACTGACATTTACCAAGGCTCGGTGTCTTCCAAAAATTAAACTCGAAATCTGGAACGATAGAGTGTCTTCCACTATCTCTGCAGAAACCACTTTTTGTATCCCCATAAGATCAACGGTAGGATTAAAGGTCAGTTTACTTGTTTTTGCTTCTTTTGAAATTTTCAAAAAGATATGATCACCTTTTTTCAAAATGATAACCGCTCCTAATCGCATAGGTTTGATCACTTTTCCTTGAATAATGAAACTAGGATTTTTACTTTCGAGGATAACGTTCATGCCATCAAAACAAGTTCTTTTTGAACAAATTTTGCCTTGAAAAAGAATTTTGAGTTTTTTGAAAGCTTCTAAAACTGCGGTGCGCTTCCAACGATCACTAGGGATCTGCGGAATAAGGTTTTTTAGCATTTTAACTTGGTCCACGAGAGCCTCTCGAGTGGAACGCATCTTGTTTTTGACTGTTGATTCAATAACTTTGCAAAATAGTTTAATGTATCGCATTGTTTTCCTTAATTTTGAAATTAAAAACAAAAACTTGTTGAGGTTGGAACTGGAACGTAGAACTCCAATAACATTGTGAATATCACTAATAAGAGTTTCTGCTTCATTGATGTAATCTAACCAACTTTTCAAGGTTTCTTTTTTTACTGCAATAACAATATCTGGGTTTTTAACGATGCTCTTCAGTTGAGGAAGAAGCATACTTGTTAAGGCTATTTGAATATTGTATTCATTGATATTCACGATTTCCTTCTGCTTTCCACCTTGTACTTGGTATTCCAGTGCGACAAAAACGGGTTGATTCCTTGATGGACGTACCATGGACTCGAAAGGTGTCCCTTGTAGTGGATGAGGAACACTTTTCCATACGAAGAATAAACCTTGGTTTGATGAGCTCCCTGATAAGTGAAAAAGTGAAACACAGTATTTTAGACTTTCATAGAGAGGCTTGTACAAATTAAGTTGTAATTTCAATATATTTACACATTTATTAACATAAGTGTTTAGATAAGCTAATCAAGCTAACCTCCTAATAAACATTTCCCAAAGACTTCTTTTTCTGGAAGATGTATAGTAACTTGCTTGCTGAAGACGGTTGTCGTCACGTTCAAAGATGCTTTTCCTTTCAATACACTTGTAGTTTCACGTTCAAATCCATAGTGGAAAACCTGGTGTTCGAAATTTAACCAGATTAAACCAAAAAGTATATCGAAGCCCGATAGTGTGATGATAATAAATGCTACTGAATTGGTCGCGTTAAGTTGTCTCTTGCTGTATTTCTCAGAAAAATTCCCGACCCCTTGATAGGAATCGAACCCGCATGCATGACCTTCCAGATACTGGTCACCAAACAAATCCATTCAGTAATCCCAGAAACGTTTCTACAGGACCACATGTAAATAAGAAAGTGAAATCCATGCCAGTCTTGACTAAATACATACAATGACAGCAAATAACATTAAAATCGGACAAAAAGTGATCATATACTTACTTCATTGACGTTAGCTGTATCCATGAATACATCTCCCTGATAAGCTAATGATATATTTACATTTTCTTTGCTTTTCAGCTTTGTCTTTATTTTCCCTCTAATCGCAAATTTGTATTCTTGTGAAGTTATGTTCTCTATTTGTTTTCCATTCCACAAAGTAGTTCCTAATGTAACGGTGGCTGTGCTGTCTCCAGGGAACATGGCCCCAGTAAGATCTATGTCCCAACCAGCCTTCCTCATGTCTTGGAATAGTGCTGATGATTTGATTGCTTTCATACTTTCACTTGGAAGACTGAAACCCACGTCTGAGGTGCAAACGTCAATTGCGTAACAAAACCCTCTATCGTCTGGTAATGTGATGTCTTCACCAAGAGTAACTGTTGATCCGATATTGGGCTCGTACGTAACCACAGTTGAAGATTTTGAGATAGAGGCGCAAGGCTTAGATTTAGAACCAATGCTGGCATAAATGTCTTTGATATCAAATGTATCAGACTTCTTCTTGTTATGAATTTGTAGCCATGGAGGGGTGAACTTCGAGAACACGTCATAGAAAATTGCAGCAAAGTCATCATTTTCAATAAGTTCCATCAGCTGAGGTTCATCAATCGTTGTGCTTTCACACGTGTCACTATTGTATGGCATCACTCTAACATTCTTGTTCAACTGATATAGCTGCTTAACCTTGGTAAATATAACATCAGATGAAAATGGGAAGTCGAACCCAATTAGAGACAAGGGTATAGATTTCCCCCCTTTAGTTATTAAATGTACAACTCCCTGTGTCGATGACGGTTTATTTACTTGATATTGTTTCCATGGCAGCGTTGACGACATTTGTGCAGGGCATTCAAATATATCAGTCTGTATCATATGACAACCCACCGGTAGTTCTCCTGGAAGAATAGGGATTTCTGTAAAGATACTTTTCCTGTAAAGTGTTTCTGGACTTACAAAAAGAACGCTGTCTGCAAGATTCTTATAGTCTTTCGCACTTTGTCCTTGAACGGAGTACGAAATCACTTTCAGACCAGACTGTTTGGATGTTAATGTGAAATCTCCTTTGGTACTTGGTTTCATCACCTTTACTGCTTTAGGTTGTGCTACAACATTGTCGTCTGAATGTATCAGTATTTGGATTTCCTTTGCAGGTTTTGCTTGAAAAAACAAAGACTTTGACTGAAGATTTGCTTTCAGTTTTGGAAATAAGGGAATGTCAATAACTCCCTGTTCACATAGTCGTCCTTTATAGCCAGTGTTAGAACAGTCACAATGGAAATCTATAGACGTCAGTGGGGCACACGTACCTCCATGTTGACATGGGTTTGGTTTACAGTTTTTTACATCTAAAATTAGAAGTCAATACTGTACAATGATTATCAGTTCTTGGTGTGGCAAAATGATAGATGAACTTTTAAAACTTATATACTTACGATAACACCGAAAGTTTTTCCACACAACTTTGTTTCTGTCTTCGGAAAGATCACAAGTTACTTTTCTACTGTCAGTCGAATAATATCCAGACTTACATCGCATGTCACACGAAGAATTAAAAGATCTATAGCAGGGAAGAGATACGATAACGTTGCGTCCGACAGACAATGCGTTGCATAACTTAGCTGAAAAAAATAAAAAGCAAATATTTAATTTTAAAATTCAGGAAACACTCATAGTATTTGTTGGTTTTAGCTTACGTTTGCACGTTGGCTGTGGTCTATTCCATTTCGACGTAGAACTGCATGTAATAGTTGAAGGACCATCCAAATCGTAACCATGGTTACAAGCAAATGAACATTTGTCATTGGTTGCCATGCCAGTGCAGGACATTGTTCCATATGGCGGTGCTTTAATAGTTTCACAAGGAACAGCTGGAATAAAATCATAATGATAGTGTTGTAATATGACATCGTACTTAATGATTCTATTATTCTATGTCAAATATTGCAGTATATACATTAAGAAAATTACCTCTGCAGGCTCTACCATTTTTTTTAAGTTCATATCCAGTGACACAGCTACACCGATAACTGCCTAGTGTGTTAATGCATGTCTGACTGCATTGATGTTTTCCTGTATTGCACTCGTCGACATCTAAAACACCGATCAAAATATATAATATATAAGTTAAAGCCTGTAGGTCTAAAATTAACACCATGGCCAGTTAAGTTATACTTATATTATTGGATTATCATGTGTTCAAAGACTTCAGAAATATAAGGTTAAATCTAATTTTCACCAACCTTTGCACCTTTTATAATCACTTAAGATTTGAAAACCAGGTCTACATCCACAAACATAGCTGCCATCCGTGTTTGTACACAACTGCTGGCAGTTCGATATACGAACATATCTACCTTTATTTCGCATGAAACATTCGTTGATATCTGAAATATAAGAAAGAATACTAAAGTGTGCGGAATCTTTCGTACGCATCGAAACGAGTCTAATCCTGTATAGATAACAAATAAATTTCCTTCCACAAATATTTATTTATTTATTTATATGTTTGCTCTTTTTTTTTGATACCTGAACACGTCCTGCTGTCGGAATTCAACTTGTAACCAGGTTTACAGGAACATGTAAAGCTTCCGATAGTATTTCTGCATCTGTGTTGACATAGCCCGCCTTCACGGCACTCGTCAATATCTTTGAGAAAATGAGACAATAAAAAGAAGCTATACATAACATTAGTAATTGCAAACACTAAAATGATGTAATGATTATTTAACTGAGTTACTCACCTTTACACGTCCTACTATTTCTTTCCAAACGAAATCCTTTTCTACATCCGCATTGTCTTGAACCAGGGGTGTTTGTACAGTTGTGTTCACATTCACCATTATATTTCAGGCATTCGTCAATATCTGAATTGGATCCAGTTAAGATTTTAAAATTCAGTTCATAATAAAACTACCAAATTTTATGCTCTATATAGCATATAATAAACCAGTTAGTTGGTGATTATAGTATAAGACCACAAAAATACTGTATATAGCACCAGATTAAAATACACATATAGTGATAAATGTACACGGATAGGCACTGGATAGCAAATCATAAAACAAAAACAGGCATTTCTCTCTTTTTTTTTTATTACTTTTTTTTTTACATCCTTTTGTTATCAAATCGACGTCATACATACGTACATACTTACACACAAAACATACAATACTAAACTAAACAAACAAAAAACGAAACTTGCCTTTGTGCCTTTGTCTGTACTACTAATTAAACAGCATTAAGTGCATCCATTTTTTGTTATTAGATGCTACTTTTTTTACGTTCGGCCACATTCCTTTCTATGATTTCATAGTGTTTTAATAAGTTTTGGCCAATAGCATTAAAGAGGGTACTTTTCCTTTTTCTCTTATTTTGTATAATGAATATTTATAAATAAGCAGAATAATGAAATTAATAGACACATCGTCAATTCCTAATATTATGTTGTACTTATATTAGATCCCGGTAGAGCAATCCCTCCAAAGTTTTTTTTAGCGAAGATTGAGTAGACAAAGAACCTCCTCGAAGAAGCTAAAGATGAAGTTATATTTCAGGTAAATACATTTTTTTAAATGTAAACAAGCTTTAATATTAGGCAATTTAAAAACCAAACATGTACATTTTGTTTCTTCAACAATAAGCTATTGATGTATATTTAAGGGTCATTTAACTTATGAACCTAAATACATTTCCTATTCTATATTCCATTTCCTATTTTGTATAATTTGTTGGATTCTTCTTCGTTAGAAAATCGTCTCTTACCACTGACAAGAGCTCCTCGCAAAAAAAACCGAAGTCACAAAAAAACTTTTTTCTTATTTTTTATGGCACTTAACAAGCGATTGTTTGATTGTTTAACCTAATAATAGATCATAGAATATACACCTACTATTAATTAGTTGACAATAGGAGTTTATCGCATTATTTTGACCTATTTTTAGTCTTGTTTACTTTTGTTTGTTTTGCTAACTTCGGCAAGCAGCGCGGCGAGCGATAGCTTTCCGTTGCTATGTGACGTCATACTGGTAGTAAGGAGTGTTTCAGAATTCGTTTTAAAAAAACATTGAGTCATCCCCTCCCTCCTGCGGTAGAGTAATATTGAATTTTTCTAGCCAGTTACGAATTTGAAAATAATATAGGTTTTGGCCTCAATACATTCAACAATGAGGTGATCAATTGTTTCTGGATATAGTAGGCAAAGAGCCGGAACACGAGGAGTAGTCGATAATCTTAAATCGATGGAGATCGCGATTTAGATAAAGAATATTATTAAGTATCTCAGTATATTGGAACATCCGTTAATATAGTTAATATGTTCACATGTTCATATGAATTATTATATATAGTTAGGATATTTTATGTTTTTGTTATATATATATATATATATATTTGTGACATTTTTGTTCACGTTCACGTTTTAACGAGTTTTGTAGCTCCTAGGTGATACGTATATAAATAAAGTATTGTAAAGTATTGTATCCGTAAATATGCATCAATTGTGGTTCTGTAAACATTTTCCCAATCCAACTGTGTATCCGGCATATTTAATCTGTTACTTAAATTTGTTTTGGACGTAGGACAAACAACTTTTCCCTGAATAATATGTTCATATATCTGTTTCGATTCGTTGTAACCTTTCCAATTTCGACTATTTATGTTCCAGTAAAAAACGACTTTCACTCTGATTTTTAATTTTCTTTATATCACTTTGGTTTTTCTCTTATCAAAAGTTTTTAAATTAACTGATTTTTCGGTCCATTTAGTTTTTGTGTTAAAGACTAATGCCAACCCCTCAATGGAGATTTCCCTACCTTCACAAATTCCATTTCGCTTTTGTAGGTATCCATGACGACAGGAGCATCTGTAGCTTCCAATGGTATTAACACACGTCTGTGCGCAGACTTTGTTCCCGCCAGAACATTCGTCCACATCTTTCAACCAAAGAACATACATAATATATCAAATATCTATAGGTTATAACTTGTTTTGTCCTCAAACAGAACACCAAAATATTGGATCTCGGTATATACGTAGTCATAAGCGTAGCATATTAATAATGAATTGACTAGTCTCTGAACGACCACTCCCGTATAAACGACCGCGACCACCTTTATGGTTTGGTAACAAATGTTTCTTTTGTTTTTTCTTTTCTCGTAAGCGACCACCGCGGAGACTACTTTCAACGAAAACAACCGGCATAAATCGGTCCAGCATAAATTTTCGCCACAACTACAGATGCAAGATTTAGTCACTTTTTATTTTAGGTGTTGTATAGAAAAATCGATGTCCATACCTCTGCAGATATTACTGCTCGGGATCTTTGTAAATCCATTCCCACTGCATGAACACCTATAACTTCCTTGTGTATTGATACAACTGGCTATCGTTCGGCATACTTCGTTATAGATATTTGATGTACATTGACATGATAAATTAGTGTTGTTGCACTCGTTATAATCTATGCAAAAAGGTAACTTGAAATTAGTTAAAGCTAAAATTCTCAAATACCTTTCCTTTAAAATGAAAAGCAAAAAGTATAGTCTTTAAAATAATATTTTAGTATTATATTATAACGTATGTGAATGATAAATGACTTACTGAAACTTACAAATCATATGCTAGTATATATATTTAACAAACCTTTGCATGATTTCATAGATGACTTGACGTATCCGCGGTAACACCCGCATTTATACGAGCCTACGGTGTTGTTACAAGACTGTTGACATCCACCATTAGATGATGAACATTCGTCCACATCTACGATTAAAATGACCAGTATGAAAGATGCATGATTTTAAATAAACAAAAAGTGCGAATATAATTTCAAATATTTTTCTTTTTGTGACTTTTTAAAATCAATTAATTAATACAATTTGTGCATCCATAATCTAAGCCATTATCATAGTCTTGTTTTTATCCACATTTTATTTAACTTTGCCGACATTTTCCATTCATCAGTTTGCTTTTGTTTCGTCTTTAGTGCCGGAGCTGAACGCTACACGTAGATTTGGTTTCAGTATCCCATTTCTTAATGATCAATGATATATTTATCAGCTTATTCGGAATAAAATCAAATTGATTATGAATAACGTTTGGTAACTATATCGATCAGCTGGTAAAATTAATGCAGCAGAATCTTTACTAATAGATTGTCAGTAGTAGATTAATACCAAATACACTTCTGGTTGAAGTTTAGTGTGTACTGAGCTACAGATAGATTTATGCATGTCGTACCATCTTGACATCTGCTTCCAGTCCATCCTGTGTTGCAGGTACATGTGTTCGGTGACGTACATCTCCCATGAACGCATCCATTCCTGCAGATAGCTATTTATCAAAATGAAAAACCAGCAGTGAAAGATAAAAATAAAATAAAATAAACTTCTTTTCGTATTCTGATTAGCAATATAGCTAAATAGCAGAACGACCCTGCAGGTTTGCACTGAAGTGGATTATACTAATCGGTGGCTTCTCATATATTCGCACTAGTGAGACCGCTGGAAATAGGATTCTTAGAAACTTAACAAAGATCACAAAAGATAAACTCTCGATCTAGCTAAAAATTTCTTTGTTTTTATAATGATGATTATTTTTAAATTAGTAACAAGAGGCTCTTTTGTATATGCTGATCATGGACAGCAAAATCTTTTAGTCGTTAATACTGTATGTTTGCAATGGTTCTATACAACATATCTTAAATATAAGTTGTGACGCGAATCACTATGTACGCAATGCACTCCTGGCAAAATATGCTAGCTATATATGACCAATTTGCTATAGAGAAAGAAAAATAAGAATACCCATACGTACGTATTGAGCAGTACGTTCCACTTTTTCGCCATCCTGAGCAACAGTGGTATGTGGTTGTAAGTTGTGACTTAGTTTTTTGTACGTAGTAGTACGAGCGATAAGCCCTGCAATTAAATTATACCAATAATATCAGATTCCATCGACGCCATTCAGGTTTGAAACTACTGAAGTTATGAATAATTGTTAAAATTTCTAAATTGAATCTTGATGCCACAATTTGAATATTGCAACAAGAATATTGATTTTTTTCGATCTCATCGCCTGATGAAAACTAGTAGTCAAAACGTTGCGCAAGACTACGCAGGCTACTGCTGTTCACTCATGTGCTTGCAAAACTTACTGACTGGACTTTTTACATCGATTCGCCCACAGAAAGCCACATGAAGTGTAGTAATCCCTGTAGGCCAAACGTGACGTTTGTCGAGATGTGAAGGCCGTTACGTAAGAAGAGTAGGAACACACGTTACTTCCGCTAGATGGCCGGAATATAAATAAATTCATTTTATTGTTTTGCACTATATTATTATCAATTCGTTCGGTCTTTATTTAGACATATATTAAATTCAAAATCAACAATTTTAAGTTAAAATAATAGAACATTCCAATCATTTTTCTGGAGTGCGTATGTTACAATCGCAAGTATTATAAATAGTAAAAATCATGTTAAAAAAAAGTACGGCATACCAGTGTAAGCTGTAAGTCAAACTCTTACTACATAACGCCAAAGAAACCAGTACGACGTAAAAAGCTGGCTTTCTCGTGTATTTCATATAAACTTACCCCGAATATGACGATAGGAGCAAGCTCCCTTTACTCTCGCGAAAAACAAAGAACAAAAGGGAAAATCCTAACAATTCTGGTAATAAGCGATGCATGCTTAAAACGCTTCTGAATTAAAACAGTGCTGCTTGATTTTTGGTGATTAGTTCGTGTTTTTCTGTTTACAAGACTCTCGTCAGGGATGTTTGGTTGGAAATACGAGAAGCTTTAACGTAAAAAGGCTCTTGAACAGACCTGTCCAAAACATTTATACGATATGACAAAGCAGTTAGTTTTCTAAATATGCAAGATTGGCGAACTTCCAATGGTGATCACGTGATATTTAAGCTGAACAAGTCGGAAAATCTGCTTCGGCGTGAACGTGTAATCTAAATAAAACACTTTTTATATAAATCTAAGAGAATTCAGAAAAAAAACTCTTAAACTTCTCTCGTCATTGCACTACAACTCCCATCGTGTTTATATTACAGCAGCCCACTTCTTAATCTTCACCTACACGTTTCTAATAGGGGTAATCGTGGAAACTTTTGTCGAAAAGCAGCAAAATAGTCAAGAAAGTCTAACTCACGGAAATTGATTACATATGAATACATGCAATTAATACGATGACCACCGCGGAAGTTTTTTTGATAAATCAATCTAACCTTGGCAAAGACTATTCACCCTTTAATCTTACACGCCTTGACGCATTTTGAACTGATTGGATGAAATAGTAAATCGATATTGGCACCCGAATTGTTTAAGGTCACTGATACTTATAATGTTGTTTTGTAAATGGTTTTTAAACTCATTATCTATACTGTGAAATTGAAATGTATTCAAGTCTTACTTAAAAGGTTACTAGTTCTTGAAGGCATGGCGCACCATTATCTTTTTTTCGTTTGCATTTTGGTGTTTGTGTATTGTGATTCTAAAACTGCTGCATTTCCAGACTTTATTCAAGAGAATGGTTTGAATATAAATGGGTAAGTACTGGCAATTATTGAACGTGGCTGAATCCTTACCATACGTTTAAAACTTTAAAAAAAACCTTTCAGGCAAAGACAGCCGGTTTGTAAATATTAAAATGAGATTGTGGCTGAGCCACTAGGCTTACATGTTGAGATTATTTCTGATATATGTATATATATAATATGTATAATATATATATATATATTGACATTGTTATCATTGAATGTTTGCGTGTTGGCCATTGATTGATTATTCAAAAAGTATGGAAAGGGTTTTTGATGAAAAAAGTTACGCGACAGGCGACTGATGCTTATTAAAATGATTGTACGTTTCAGATCCCACGTCTGTCAAAATCCTGTTACTAAAACGATTAACATCAAAATCCTAAGACAACGCGAGTATAACGAGACTTACACTACCACATGTTCAACAAGGATTTACTTACCATGGCCATGGCACTACTTGTATACTGTCAGAAAGTCAGTATGCACAAAGACAAGGCAAGTATGCTATGTTGTATTTCCCGGCTGTTTACGAGTCAGTTAACGAAACTTAGTGAAACGAAAATTAGGGCGGGATGAAAATACATTCTGACATCCTGAAATAGCTAATTGGATTTCTATAAGTTATAGTGCAAAAAACTATAGCTAACTATATCAATGTCACCACAGTAGTTTTAAATATTGCGAACACTGTGTTCCGATTTCGCTAACTTTTACTGATGAATTCTTTTTTTATACAGAATGCTCTTGAAAGATTATTATCAGTTGACTACCCAAAAGCTCTATGGGTATTCTCTTGGCTGTTGTCATAGATGGAAAAAGGTTAATTCAAACGATACCGAATGCTTAAAACGTGAGTCAGTCCCTGAGTTATCCCCATGTTTTATCTCCCTGCATCTTTAAATATAAAGAATATATATCTAAGGGCTAATTAGTACACAGTATATCCGAGGCGTAGTCGCAAGCTAACAATAACACGATTTTGGTTCGTGTAAATCAACCCCGGCCCTCGCCGACTATACAACAGTAAAAATGTATAATAATAAAGGTTGCATTCTTTTCGTTTTAAAATAACATAATTGCTTGGTTATTTTAACTAACTCCAGTTATATTTTTTGTCTACTTATTCACGACAAGCAATCTGCATCCATGGATGTAGTCACGGCAAATGTGTGGCAGGAGATACGTGTGACTGTGATCGAGGATGGCGAGGTTACACATGCAGCCAGGGTAAGCGGCAACGCTAATAAAAAAGCTATGGAGGAAAAATGAGTATTTTTTTTTCAATCGACCGTTTTGGCCAATTTTTTTTCTTTCTAAAGACATTAACGAGTGCTACAATAAAAATGGCGGCTGTGAGCAAGAATGCCGTAATACTGCTGGTTCACATGTGTGTGGTTGTAGGAGAGGCTATACGCCTGACGCTAAAGACACTACAAAATGTACAGGTACGCGAGTGTCAACTGACGACGAGTATAAATAACACACACACATATCGATATCATAGTTATTAATTATCATTATTATTAATTTGTACATTATATACAGATATTAATGAATGTATGGGACCACGGCCTCGTTGCCGCTGCAATGGAGGTGACCAACAATGCAATGCAACTTGTGTGAACACTATTGGTGACTTCAGATGTGTTTGTCCAAAAGGCTATCGATTAATCGGGGCAAACACCTGTACTGGTTAGTGAATCGTTGCTTTAACAAGTTAATATAAGTCCAATTTCGTTTTCATGAATATCTCAAATGAATCTGCTTTAAAAAATTGAATTGTTTGTTTGATTGACAGATCTAGACGAATGTCTGTCCAGTAGTACGAACAATTGTCCATACAAGTGTGTCAACACTCCTGGAAGCTTTAAATGCACTTGCCTTAAAGGATTCAAATATGAAAAGAAAAGCAATACATGCGAGGGTATGCATGAGACAAGATATTTGACTGACTGAATGATTTCGTCGATAACTGTTGTCTGATTTTCTTTTAGACTTAAACGAGTGTAGAGAGAAAAACGGTGGATGTGAGCATATGTGTCTTAACTCCTACGGCTCCTACCGATGTCGTTGTAGGCGTGGCTTTCGCATGGCACCAGACCGTAAGAAGTGTCTGCCATTTAAAGGTGAATATAACATATCTTACTGGTTGGTACAGCACAGCTGATATCTCACATTTTACTACATTGTATATTTTTTCTAATGTGCGATAAAAAAATCTTTATTTTACAGTGTGAAGCAATCATCGAGTCACAAGGTTGAATGAAAAGGATTTCAGCTTTTATTACACGGGTCCAACTGAAATCAAGAACACAGAGTAGCCTTTATAGACGTTTAGAGTGCTCCATAATATATATAATGCTTTGTATATCATTAGTGAAACTGAATCGTGAATCTGACTCGCAGCTTTTCCTCTGCGGATTCAGTTCTACAAATATGACTGTTATAAATTGAACGCCTTTGATGATGTTTAGATGTTCAGTGTAAAATCAGAATAATTTAATATGATATAAACCAATTAATGTAGGTTCAAAACTGTATGGGCCTGGGCTTGAATTGACATGAACTGGTTTTTTATCCCCAGTGAAATGTTTAACTCCCAAATAAACTGCTGATTCAGAATTTCATGTAACTTCCAGTGTTTGTGTTTTTGAGCAAATCTATAACCTTGGCCACTTCTTGGCCACTAATGAAAAGTTTATGGGGAGCTCAATTGTTGTCTAAAAATACCAAGAACAAGATATGATCCCTAGCCACTTTCTGGGAGGTATTATAGTTTTAATAATGTTTTGGAGAAAGTATGATACCAATTATATTAGCCATGAATGAATTCGGAACCTGTAGTAACGAAATATGGCAGTGCCATATTTATTGGAACATTTTTGGAAAAATGAAAATAGTGGCATAGAATTTGCGATGGCGGTATGTTGTCTTTCAAAGGGATCGTGTTTGCGGTATGCATCCCTGGGTCGATCAAAAAGGGTGAACAGTTATGTAATACTGTATAAAGTGTCAATATTAAATGGAATGTTCTTCCTGTTTTGTTAGTCGTGTTTTGGGGTATCAAGCTTTAGTATTATCCTGGAATGAACGACAAAGCTTTGAAAGATTAAAGAATAATGTGCAGAAAGCTAGTCAGGCCTACAACGCAGCTGCAGGCTCATGATAAAAATGCCCAACAATGCAAGTTTGATTACTCAGTCCCAATTAAAAAAAAAAGCAAAATGAATTGATGCCAAAACGTATTAACGAGTGTATTAGCTCGTCAATGTTTTATTGTAAATATCTATAAAAATAGATTAAAAAAAAGTTGACAAAGGATATTATGTGATGGCGGTATGTTGTCTTCCAAAGGGATCGTATTTGCGATATGCATCGCTGAGTCGATCAAAAAAGGTGAACAGCATGCAGTGTAAAGGGTTAATGTCAAATGGAATGTTCTTTTTGTTCTGTTGCGTCTTGTTTTGATAAATCAGACTGAAAAATAATCCTCAAATAAAAGAGGTCGTCTGGGATTTCTAAGTATCCAATTGAGCCACAGAAGGTTTAGAAAAAAATTTCGAGTCCTTGAAAGCTGGATCAATGTTGACAAGAATGTTTCCCCAATAACTGCTTAACGGACTTGAATACTTTATGAAATATGTTCAAAGGTTGGAATAATTTACTTTTTTTCCTGGCTAGCTGTTTTGTGCAAGTATGGACCAGAGAAATCATTTCAGATGGATTTCTACCTTACGGGTATGATATATGTAAAGGATCACAGTTCTATTTAATGCACATCCTATCTGACAACAGACTGAGTATATATTTATGCATGCACACATTTATGTTTGTATTGTGGATCTTTAGATAGTTTTGATTATAGACCGTCGAATATTCATAAATAGATGAGGAAGTAACTATACTATTGTTTACGCGACTGTCAACAATTGTTGGAGCTGGATTAATTTTGTGCATTCGAGGTCGATCGTTATATTCACTATGCAATATTATTTAAGTACAGAGAGAGATATCAGAAATAAGATAATATATAACAGTATATATTGATAATTCTGATGCAATTTTTCTAATTTCTTTACAGATTGAACGTCTGCAAAAAAACAATTGTAGCAAATAAACCCGTCAAGGTTTTTCGGGTATCTCATTTTAGAGAAAACAGAAAGACGTCGTGTGGAGTATTTGGCTGGGCACGCTGCACCGTAAACAGGTATTTTTTTTAATTAAGGCGTAAAGATACATAACTATCTATGGCAAAAAGACAAGAACAAAATGATGCGAGATGTCGTGAAGGTCGAACCATTTAAACTTCTTTCACAAATTAAAGCATATCCTTCTACTTCATGATTTTTTTTTACACCTATAGCCAAGGTTGATTTGGCAGGGAATTTATGAGGATCGTGATGATGAAGAAAATGATGATCTAATAGTGATGAATATGTGATAATGTTAATTTTATCCTTTTTATCAGAATAGCAACCAAGACCAAGTATGTTATTGAGACAGTGCCAGTACCAGTCGACAGTCTCTACTGTTGTTTTGGATGGAGGTCAACCAATTTAGGAAAAACAAAAATTTGCAATATACGTACGTATATAATATGAACCACACACAATCGAAAAAAAATCGAATCCAAATTGTACATGCACAGGTAGAGTTATTCTTTTAAGATTTTGCAATTACTGGGTGAGATGTATATTTAATATACTAATCAAAAGTAAACAAATATTATATTTTTGACACGGATTTATGTCAACAACTTCACAACTAAAATACATTGAAATTAAATTCCCAAATACGATTTTTTAATTGCCAACAGCAATTTGTCAGCATGGCTGTAAACATGGAAAATGCGTCGGAGCAGACAGATGTAAATGCTATTCTGGCTGGTCAGGTTACATGTGTGAAAGAGGTAACTATATAATTAATTACTAATAATTATAATAAATTAATAATCAATAATTTTAATAATTAAAAAAACTAACAATTAATAAAAATAGAAAAGAGACTTTTGGATTTTTTTTCAGACGTAAATGAGTGTTCTCGATCCAATGGTAACTGTCAGCAAGTCTGTACTAATACCCCAGGATCTTATAAATGTGGATGTACAATAGGATACCAAGTTCAAAGTACTTCTTCCACCAATAAAATTTGTATAGGTAGGTATTGACAAATGCAATCATGAGCCGGTATTTTGAATTAAATTATAACGAAACTGAGGGACAGGGGCCACTCTAGCTCTAACTTTTCCCTGTAACCGTGTTCCATCTAATTGTGTTTCCATTTTATAGATTATGATGAATGCAAAGAAAATACAGAATTATGTAAATGTGCCGACCCCGCACAGGCGAAATGCGGAGCAGTGTGCACAAACGTAATTGGAAGCTACAAATGTTCTTGTGGCAAGGGTTACACGAAACTCGGATATTCTACACTTTGTAGAGGTATTGGACAGATAACTGAATTAGGCCGCCTACTCCAACCAGTATAACTAATAACTATTTAATTAATTACTTTGTTTCGTTAAGATGTCGACGAGTGTCTTTATTCAAATAACTGTACGTTCAAGTGCTACAACAAACCAGGGTCATATTCATGTGACTGCATGAGAGGTTTCAGACTATTAGGCGATGGAACATGTGAAGGTATAATTTCTCTGTACTAAAGCTACATCCTATGTGACAAAATATAATGAGAAATTTATTATCTATACTTACAATACATTTAACAATTGGAAGATAGTGTTCTATAGAGAAATAATTCAAGAAAGTACTCTTAAAAACTGTTCGTTGATGCACAAGCGGAACGAGTATTGAGCTGAGCGTAGGCATCACACGTTGGCTGCAACAATTGACTAGTAAATTCCCAAAACAGTGTTCTGTATTTATTGATTGCCTTATTTGGCTTTGTTAAATTAGACTTTTCGATTGTCTTCTTATTTCAGATATAAATGAGTGTGCATCGAACAATGGAGGATGTACTCATATGTGCCTGAATGCTTATGGCACCTTCAGATGTCGATGTCGTTTGGGATTCAAACTTCACATAAATCGTCTGAGATGCATTGGTAAGTTTTTGATACAACAGGAGGGCGCATTGTTGATAAACAATAAAGCATGGTTGCACCGATCCATGCTTTGTTTACCAGCCACGGTGCGCCCTCCTAACTATGTCTACCTTAAAAAGTTGTTAGTTTGCGCTACAAATCACTGACTTCAGAGAATTTGCCTTTTAAACTCATCCTGTCAAATTTCGGAAGGGAAAGCTCAATTTTTATTCACCGGTTGATATATGCTAACTCAGTTGTGCTTGGAAAAGGATGATAGAGAAACAAGAATCAACCATGCAGCCGACGTCGAAAAATTCCATAAAAGTAAACAAGAAACAGTCATATTTACTGATAACTGTATCAATCATAACAGATGTGAATGAATGCAGCATCTTCAACCCTTGTCAAATGCATTGTAAGAACACGATTGGAAGTTACTACTGCTCATGTCCACAAGGATATACTTTAGACAA
>JAUUIK010027673.1:0-10050 GCA_032270385.1 Urticina crassicornis | reverse complement strand
CTCGGTCCGTACGGCCATGACCTCGAGCCAAATATTTTCCCGTCCGGCCCTCCAACTCAGTCAATAAGTACATAGTAATATTCTCATGCTGTGTTGATTCTTAGCTTCTGGCTTCTGTTTTGTTTATTTATTTCGGATGTATGTATTCTTGGGTCGCAATCATTCCCAAGAGAATGTGAAGACAAAGACATGGCGGCCATGTTGAATGATATAACAAAACAAGAAATATTTTGTTAACGTCCTCCAATATGGCGGCGATGACGTCACATGTAACCGAAGAATTGTGTAGCCGAAGTTAATAAAATATAATATAGTGATATAAATAAATAATTTACTTACGTTTTATTTCCATGTCCAAGTTTTCCATCATCACCCTCTCCCCAAGAGAACAGCTTGCCTTCGATAGTCAAGGCCATTGCATGGCGACCGCCTGAGTGAACACACACTTTCTTTACCACAAATTGGTTAAAGGCCTCAATTTGACGGGGCACAGCGATGTTACCAGTTATAGGCCCTAGACCCAGGCGTCCGTTAGTAGACTCGCCACATGCAAATACTTTACCATCATGCGAGACGGCGAAAAGGGTTTTGGAGCCACCTGCTACTTGCTGGACTTTAAGTGCACTTAGGAACTCAGACAATATTGGGGTCTTAACCTGGGTTACAAAAGAAAGTAATACTTAGAGAATGGAAGAAAGGGAAGTCTACTAACAGTAGCTGATAACTAACATAACAAGAAATAAAACGTAGTTGCTATTGTTATTGTTGCTGTTGTCATGGATTCGTTAGTGACATTACAATTATTTTTTATTGTCACTGCTTTTAGTGACTTGTGGCTAATAGTTATTGATTACAGATGTGTCTAAAAATACAATGTAAACTGGTTGTAAACATCTACGTTGACTGAGATTACATTGCAAGAGCGAAACAACTTGCAGCAGGTATCGCGGGCATTGAAGGTCCTGTTAATACGGTGCATTTTTCTATGTACCTGTTTCAACAATGACTTTCAACAAGTGCAACAAGTGTCTACACGCCGATGCGATACTCACATAAGTGACTGCAATCATTGCTTAGACATTGTAATCGCAAACAAACAAATAACGGTAGTTTAAAATGGCAGTGCAATGCTACGTGCAATTTTTTTGCGAGACAAGTTGATGAGAAAAGTGCATCGTGTAAGAGGACCTTAAAATCGAAGTTTTGAATTTTTAATCGCTTCATAGGTTGCTTGTTTTCAAGAAAAATGAATTCTAAACTACCATAAAGAAAACACATTACCTTGGATCCTTTGAGTCCTGCTAGCTGGTCCTTGTCGTTCAGACCCCATACGAACGCCTTAACTTGACCTTCTTGTGCATTCTGTGACACGGATGGTTTCTTTCTCAGTATTCTCTTATGTACATAAATGTCATCGTCTTCGTCAAGCGCCATAAACGAAAAACTGGCTGCAACATCGTCCTCGTCAGCTTTAGGACGGGCTGATATAGTTAAACCATGTATTTTACAGTCTATACCACTACTTTTGCATTGACGGATCCCTATTTCAACGAAACGATACTCCTACGAGGAAAAGGAGGATTGTAAGTGTCACAATGAATGAATAGGCTGCACACAGATTAGAACAGTTGTGTTTACTATAGTTCATCGGTTACGCCTAGTGAATCCACAACAATTTTGACGATATGCGATAACCTGACGCAAACCGTGCTGAATAGGAGAACATACCACGAAAAACTATCGTACATTGGTTACATGTTGTTGTTGTACTAACTAAACTTCACAATAGATGTTACACCAACCTTGCGCTGCGAGCCAAACGGTCTTTCGTTGGCATTTTACATAAACAAGACTCAATTTTAAAGTGCACCTAATGCCTGAGACAATACTTTCAGTATTGATTCTACATTAAGTGAATAGTTGAATGGTGAAATATTTTTTCATTTGAGTGTTGCATCTTTAAGTTATAAAGGATTATACTTTTGATTGTGACGTCATACCGGTCTGTATTAAACTATACGTACTTCTCCATTAAAATTGTACTTATTTTTCTTTGGATATTCCATGTCTCAGCCAATGAGAAGCGAGCAATCTCGTTAATAATTACCCAGCTTGTTCCTCATTGGCTGAGGCATGGGATATCCCAAGAAAGGATAGTACAATTTTAAATGGAGAAGTACAATTTAACAATTTTTCACAAATCATAACAATTTTTAATGGCATAGTGTGACCTATGACACGCACACACGTAGAAGCACTGAGCCAACTTACTTCCAGTACATCTTCTAGTAATGTCACAAGGGAGTCGCTTGAACCAATGTTAATAGTCTTGATTTCCTTTAAACGCGCAAAAGAATCACCAGCAGAGATAGCAATAAGGGACGGCATATAACTACTGTCTGAAGGGTCTGTTGTCATGGTTAAGCGATGGATTACGAGATCTGGATACAATTCTAAACGAATCCAATGCTAAGAAAAGAAAATACACCACATCAGTTAAAACTAGAAATTAGGAAGAAAAGCTGCGCATGATGGTAAAAAAACCCCAAGATGACAGACGTGTGCGAGACTGACTGTGAGAATCAAAGTAAACACTTCATGTATCTCATTCAAATATACAGCCAATCAGAAAGCTGGATTAGCCATCGTATATTCGTCCATATCTCGTTCATATTTTCTCACTAAATATATTCCTGCTTGTTCCGATTGGCTGTAATTATTATGACATGGAATAATACAGTTATGTAATGCTTGCTCGTGGTATACCGTGGAATATCCCACATGTCACTTGTATTTTTTTTGTATAATAAAGTACAAATTACTCCTTAAGTTGAACGTGAAATTTCATCCGTAATTTGAAAGTTCGCATGTGCATTTTATGTTGCCATGGAAACGTTCCAAGATGGCTTCCAGGTTTTTTTTTCAGTCGTAATTTGTCCTCAATACATTAAAAGATAACCAAATAGTGACCCATGATATTAGGGATAAATTTCACTTGTGTTTGTCAAATTTCCCTAACTTTACTTGTCGCCATGTGATTACCTATTCTAACACGCTCACCCTAGCAAGACTCGTATCATACAGAAAAAACAATTGATGCGTGGTGTATTCCACGGTATACCCCTCGAAAGCATTGCATAACTACTATATATACTCACTATTGTTCAGTTGATACAAATAGCAATTTTAATTAGATAATTATGAAAAAAGTATGTAATAATCTTGAACATGCGATAAAAATATCAATAAAAACATATGAGTTAGTCATGTTAGGGTTTATGCATGATTACCTTGCCCTGTGGACCAGATGACTGCCAGTACGAGTCAGTATTATCAACCAATCGATATGCTTGGCTCTCACGTGATGACACAGATAAATCCTTTACCACACGTCCCCATTCTTTAATAATAATATCACCAGACCCAGGACTCACGTTGATTTTCTTACGACCACGTCCAGGTTTACCCGCAGGAACTGGTAAACTCCCAGGCTCCTCGAACCGGTAAAATGGATGTCGATGGGTGCGGCGAATCCTAAAGCAGTTCTCACAGTAGTCAAAATCTGGGCAGGTTCTGCATTTGAAGCGAGAACCTTCAATGGGAGACATGTGACAACCATCACAACTACAGGAAGAAAAAAACAGCTTGTCAACATATAGAGAATCTAAAGAAATTGTCTTCTCTATTACTTTGTGTTTTGCCGAGTAAAATGCAAAATGTTATGTCGGTATATAGTATGCCTGCATATATGTATACGATTGTTATTGCCCGAACTCCTAACTTCCACCACCAGACAAGCATAGATGTGACAAATCGAAAATGTGAATATGGAATGGAATGTCAAAGACTTAGGCCCTGTTTACATGAAGGTAGGGTGTCACTAGCGCTAGGTTCAAGTCTTTTATTTTCTTTCCCCTTGGGAAAATTCAAAATAGTAGGGTCACCTTACTGAATATTCAATATCTGTCTCAATAATTTACATCTAAAGAGGTTCCTGGTTTTTTAGTATTTTACACGAATTCGCAGTCGATCAGTTAAATTATTGTATTATTTTCATTCAATTCAAGGAGCGCTACGCTATTGCCTTTGTTCATCCACTAAGCCCGCGCGAGCCTAAGGATCAACAATGATCCGATAGACCAATCACTATTGACTACTCTACTCACGTGACTCCTGTATGTTTAGCAGGCACCACCTCCATCTCTGTAATAAGACCTGTCCAATTAGCTTGTTGTGGAAAGTCTACCTTGACATCTTTACCATTAGGGCTTAACGACACTACTGTTCCTATACTGTTATGATTTACTGACCCCCATTTGTATTTAGGTGTTGTTACAGAGCTCTTTACTCGAACACGGTCACCAACTTTGATAATTCCACGCTGAGCTGTAAAAGTTGGTAAAAGAAGGGGAGTAAGCTACAGGTGTTTTGTATGGGATATAAAAAATAACGAGAGCACAATAACAATCAATGAACAAACACATAAACAAAAAATAGAAAACTACAAACAAATTGCCTTTAAAGTCACAAAAGTAACCTGACTAATTTATGTGATTATGATCGTAAGTATGTGCACAATGTTATAGTTATACGATAGAATAGTAGGGGTTTACCATATGAATCGTGTCCAAGCAATTCCACGTGAACATAACGAACCCAATATGTACCTCCTTTACGCTGCCAATCAGCCTGCACGTTAAGATCGTGTAGACCATCCCGGTCAAGCTAAAACAATAAATATAGCTTATTAGAGGGACTACAATAAACCCGTGAAACAATCACTAGACTAATGCACACTATGCATCATAGAGTGATTGCAGTAAACCTGTAAAACAATCACTAGATTAATACACACTATGCATCTTAAAATCTTTTGTTTTCTTTTGTTTCTTTGCATCTAATAAACACTGACTATTAGATTTTGTTTTACGGGTTTATTGCAATCACTCTAGTCAATGGTATATGTAGCGATAACAATTATAATATAATTTGATTGACAGCTGATAACATCGTTGATCACAATAGCACATTTCACAGATAACATCAATGCGAGGCCATTTCGGGCTATGCTTTGATATACCACTAGTTCTTCATTGAAATGGAAATTAGTTTCGGCGGTAAAACAGAGATGCCCGAAATTGCCTCGTTTTGGCGTTAACCGTGAAATGTGCTATTTACTAGCTTTTGTTGTAACGCGGTTACTCGTTTTCACAAAATGGGCTAGTATTTCCTAGTATAGGGGCAAGATAATGAAGGCTGGTTAATCACCTACCTTAATAACGCGCCCTATGTCCCCTTCGTGGACCTCCTCGTACGTACGACAGCAGCGGACCATCATACCCACTTGGATATGGTCCCTAACATAGCGGGCGTACTCGTCATTACTTGCAAAGTCACTGCGCACTTTGAAATCTGTTGGTGGACTGGTGCTCTCACTGTCTGTCGAGGACGAGTCTGAATCACTACTGGAACTAGAGTCGCTGTCGTAATCACCATCATCAACGTCTGATGAGTCATCACTGGATGATTCCTCGATTTCTGTCTCTCTTTCAGGTACCTGTGTTGTAAAGGACATTCGTCATGCTTGTAAAAACCAAAACGTTGACAGATTTTAGAAACGATTCAGTACACTGTTTTAAATAAAACCTTATTCGTAGATGTTTTGGTCATAGGCTTTATAAACTGCCTGCTGCCACTATTTCCCCCCGTGTTTTCGGTTCATAACAGTATAGGGTCCATCAGTATATCACGTAAAATATAACCTCTTATAAACACATTGAGGGCAAGATTGGAGAAAAAGGTCTCGGAGCTTTATCTGTCAGCCTTCTAAAACAAGGTGTTTTTTCCCATTCTCTTTATTCTTTTGTTATGTACGTAGTGTAGCTGGGGGTTATGAACTTCTCAAAAACAAAGTACTGCAGGCAGTCTATAAAGTTAGTAAAGCAGAATCATTACTGACTGCGACTACCCCTGTGAGGCGCCTAAATAGCCACCAATACAATAAATTCACTTCCACGTATTTCCCAAACACATCTCTGCATTTAGAGCCTCTAATACTCGATTGCCTTCCCCAAGTGATTATTGAGATATCTAAGAATACTGACAGTACCTCTAGTCCAGGGTGATCAAGTAACCATGCCACGACAAGCTCTGGTCTTGGATCGTCTTCTTCACGTAACTCTTTTAGCGCATACTCCACGTGAGGTCTCGGGAATCCCATGTCTATCAGTTGCTGTACTTTAGGTTCTACGGGGGTAGGATTTTGTTTTTTTATTCTCACCTTCTTGTGTCCTTTTTGGTGTTTGGGATGGTGCTTTGAGTGCTGTTTTGAACTAGCTGCTGGCTGAGTCACAGATGGCGAGTCAGAGCGTTCTTCAGGAGGGGATGGGGAAGGACATTCTTCTGGTCGATTTGCTTCGGTGGCAAGAAACTGACAAGTAGCCAAAGCAGCCGCCTTTGAAAAGAAAGTACAATGAATGGAGGCGGTTTAAATTATTAAGGAACCCCTGGTTTGTCAATTCTTTGTACTTTTTTGGTATTACCCTCGTTTTCTTTCATTATCATCATCATCATCTTTGTCATCGGCATCATTTTCGTCATCATCAACAACAATATCATCATGATTATCACCAACATCATTACCACTACCACCACCGCTAACGACAACAACAACAACAACAACATCATTATTATTATTGCATTAACCTCGAGTTCTTCTCGGTCAAACATTGACTTTATCGGTGAAGGCTTGATAGCTGCCGCCATGAGCTGTTGCAAAGAAAAAGTCCTACTACCCATCCCGTCACCACCCTGGTGCGTCAGGATTTGTCTAAGGTTGTCTTGACGACTGAATAAGACACGAGCAGCTTTCAAGAGTCCAAGATTGATTTGCTGCTGTCGAAGAAGAGTGGTATCCACTTCATCAACTGAAACAAAAATAATAAAATATGATTTGATTGTACTGAACTCGAATCAAAGAGTACAAAGACAGGCTTCGTGCTACTAGGAGAGTAGGGCCCGGGAGAAATTTTCAAAATTCCAGGAGTTCTCCAGGAATTCCAGGAGCAGTGCGAACCCTGAAAGATCTAAATATAGAGGGTGCATTGTTCGTAAACACTGTCTTTATGATGCTGTGCCAACCAAAATTCACAAAAGATGTTGCACCTTGCAGTCTTACTTAACAATAGCTTACGTCACGGTTCACCTTCCTATAAACAAGCTAAAGCAAGATCAAGGAACAATACTTGTGAAAAATAATATTCATATATTCCAGTAAAGGTCCGTGGAATTTAAAAGTGTTTGTATTGTTAAAGTTGTGCATTCTTTACATTACCGTTTGTATATGTGGATATTTTTGCATTGAAATGAAGTTAACGCCGGGTGGGACATCGGTAGATGCGACTGTACATTATCAAAGAACAAAAAAAGTACTTTGGAAACTCGAAAAGGGTCTATTCAACGAGATAACCTACAGACAAGCTTCAACTAAACTAGTTAGCTATGGTACCTTTTTTAGTTTCTGTAGGTTTAGGTGGTCTGGGAAGAGGTTTATTTGAGTCAACCATTGCTTGGCCTGGTGGTGTTGGTAACTCGAAGTCTGTGGAAGGAGGCTGTTGTGTTTTGCGATGTCCTGTACCAGCCAGTCTTATTAGAGAGGCCCAGATCCCTAGTGTTGCCTCGGACATCGGTAGGTTATCAACAGAGAACGAGTAGACAGGAACCTAAGCGAGAATTAGATGGTGTAAGAAGGTGTATGGGGTTTATTAAAATATAACCAACTTAAATACGTATGAATAGGCGATCTACACGACGCCACTTAACTATACTTAACATAATGCTTTGCCAAATTACAATAACAACATTCCAAACGTTCGTGCTCCTTTGTTGTCCGACATTTGGTATCCTTCTGTTGCATGTGACGTCATAGCCGCCATGTTGGCGTACTTTTAACAAAATATTTTATTGTACCAACATGGCCGCCATGTCTTTGTCTTCACATTCTCTTGGAAATCATTGCAAAAGAAGTAACTCAAAACATTCTGGTAAATATGGCACAATCATCCATCGTGCGTCTCACGTCAGTGTTAACACAAACCCCCGACCTTATCTAACTCGAATTTGACCAAAGTTACGGCCCGTTCAGACTTGGTTCCCGAATTTGGTGCCCGGACACGGGCACTAATGTGAACGTCTGTTTTCAAGCGGTGCCCGGCCGAAAACTTGGGCACCGTTCCCGAAACGGGTACTACATCAGAAGGTAGTACTCGGGCACCGAACTCGGGTACCGAACTCGGGTACGGGCAATTGTCTGAGCACGATTTCATGAGTCGCCAGTTTTTGACCAATGATTACCTGGGATTTGAAGCCCGAGGGAAAAAAAATTAGCTGAGGTCTAATGAAGCAAATATTCGTTCTTTGGAACCACTGTGTCTGAACAAGGCTCCTTATAGTGCCAGTGCTCAGGAACGAAACTCGGGCATCAAGTCTGAACGGGCCGTTAGAATATTGATTTATGGCCTATTGACGCAAGTGAAAGTGTTTTTTCTTTCATTGACATACAGGCTTATTAGAGAAAACATGTTTATCTGATAATGTTTAGGTTTGGAGACTGATTTTACCACAGGACAATATAGGCCCTTTGCAGAACGCGGTCACGTGGTACAAAAAGGTTACGTGTGACATTTCTTTGGCACGTGACTTTTTGTACCACGTGACCAAGTCCTGCAAAGGGCCTATTTGGAGGGAGACCAGGTAAAGACAACTAATATCATACTTACTGCTTTGACTTGTGATATGGGGCATATTCTTGGTTTACTGTTATCGCTGCACTGAACAGTCACTTTACCATTTGGAGCAATTCGACTGACAGTGCCTTGTCCCCAGTCCTTATGCTGTACCAGTCCCCCAAGACGAGGTCGACTGTCTACACCACCAATGACTGCAAGGACGGCCATGACAGAACCCTGGTCTGAAGGATCGTCAAAGGATTCGCTTGACATCTACAAAAAAAGAGAAATATATCAACAACAGTCATGACAACTGCAGGGCGTATTCCCCACCCCTCCCCTCAGGTACAATATTGCACTTAACTTATTTTTACCAATTTTTGAAACTACAGTAAAAGAGGAACAGTTTTCTATCGCTTCTTCCCAACATTATAATTGATAACTGGTCTTGAGTATAGTATATATGTGATTACGAGTTTCATAGCAATTAGAGGACACAAAGAATAACGCAATACCTGAGAGGGCCCTGACTGGTCACACATGGTGCTCGATGATGTAATCAATGCAATGCTTCCCAGTCTCTGGCTGATGAATGTGTTGACAAGTGGGTTCCAGGTCTCGAGCGAGTGCAAACGCCGCAGCAAGGTAACTAGTTCCTCTGCTACTGTACTGCTGTATGTAGCTGAGACAGAGGCTGGGGCCTTCGCCTTCTTTCGACTTCGTTTGCCTTTCTCACCTATAGAAACGAAGGAAAAAGACTGTGCTTGAAGGAAATTTTGACTGTTTTTCTCCAAAAATGTAATTATTATAAAGAATAATAGAAGACGACTAGCTCCTTAACGTCGTTAAAAGATATACCCAATTATGGTTAAGAAAATCATTGATTTAGTATAATTCCACAGGTGAATATAGAGTTTCCCGCGCGCTGATTGGTTTATAATTTTGTTATATTTCGCTATATACACCGCGCGGTCAATACAGCTCCAGCGAGAGCGTTTTCATTGCTGTTCTTTACTTGTATTCAATAAATTCGTACAAAATGTTGTCTTTTTGTTTTCAGCTTCTCTTATATTCACCTGAGGAATTATACGAAAACAATTATTCTCCTCAGGCTCAGTGAATATTGGTGAATATTTACCGAGACTCACTTAACCTTCGGCGATAATTGGTAAATAGAAAAATAGTACTGAAGCAGAGAATAAAGAACGGTCTAAAGGGAAGGGAGAAATGGCAAAAACAAACAGAACGAAAACGAAAAAGAAAGGAAACGATGGGATATGGGAAGGAGGAGGGAGAAAAGTAATAGAAAACGAGGAAGGAGGGG
>JAUUIK010027562.1:0-10051 GCA_032270385.1 Urticina crassicornis | reverse complement strand
ATTATAAAGGAAATACAGTTTTGGCTCTAGAAAATGTATCAAAGTCTATAGCGTTTATTGGTGGAATTTATAATATATTGAATTTTACTTGTCAATCAGATATGGCCGTGTTATACGATACACTTGTCATAATTACGATAATTCATTGACATCAGCTTCATGGTACTCCGCCATTTCAGCCGTATAACGATTGCTCAGTTATGCGTAATTTCTAGATATTTAAGTTTTAATCTTAGTTTTCATGTAGTAGATACCCGGTGTATTTCTTCAGAATATCTAAGATAAAACCGGAATATTTTAAGAAATTAGGCCCATAACAACAGCAGAAGAGCTCAACGTTTCCGTAGCGAGACTTTTAATTAGTTTGATCTCCAAGACGCATATCCTTCACACAAACACAAAATTAGGTAAATTCCTTGACTTCAGCAATATCGTCAGTTTTTGAATACTTCGTTGACATTCACATAACTAAAATGTTTTTTACTCACCCTATTAGTTCATTGTTCTTCGCTCTTTTGGTAAAATCCAATAAATAATGTTGCCATATTTTTAAACAATCAGGTTGTTTATTCAAAGTTCATGGACGGTTGACGTAAAGAAAGCCGTACGATGACCTGTGATTCGTCTAACCTGCTTTATACCAGTATACCAAGCAGGTGGCGCAGCAGCTGGCTACAAAACAGCAAATTGGATCTACCTTGAAAATAACACAGGGTTCCCGTCTACTAAATTTGATACTCTAAAACTAGTTTCCATTAGTTTCCTTTCGTGGCATTATGTGTAGCCGGACTTTTCAATGGGTCATGATTGAACTATCTACAGTGAAGCAAATAAAACCTGATATTTAGGTCAAAAATAAGTAAGAGTACATTGAGGCGATAAATCAATTATCAAAGACTCTAGTTTACTGCGACACTTTAACGATGAAAGGGAGAATGTGTACCGCAGGGGGGAGGGGAGGGGGCTGCTGATGTTTTCGTGTTCATGTAAAAAATGTATGACTCCCACCAGAATAAGCTTATTAAGCTTATCAACATCCCTCACAAATTTCACCTCCCCATCCCCCTCCCGGTATACAAAATGAATGCAGCCTCAGTACAACGCTAAACCGGCACAAGGCACGCATGCAGGGGTAACGTCTTTTTCCGTAATACATTACTGTTTTGATAAAAAAAATACACCTATTTTTAAAATAGGGGTCTTATTTGACGACAGATAAATACATAATAATACTGATAAATAAATGAATAAGCAATTTTTAGTAGCATCTCGGTGACTCTTCATATGTATAGAAACCGGTTAGTTTTTGCGGACGTCGAAGGAAAACCCGGTTAAGTTCCCGGATAAAAAAAGATGCTCATATGACGAGTCTGGGAATATGACGGTGCAGGAAACAGAAGGCTCAAGAAGCCGAAACAACAAGCATGTGATGTTACCGCTGATTGTGTAACTATGGACCTCCCGCTTAGCAGGCGGTAGTAACGGACTACGAATATACTCCAAAACAAGCTTTCACAGTAGAGCCTGATTTGAATCCAGGGGACAAATTATATGCATATTTTTGAGCATCGCTTCAAGTTATTACCCTAAATAGCTGCGCACACTAAACTTTACGTAAAGCGAAGTTTAAAGTAAAGGTAAAGGAAGGCATATCTGATTTAGTCGCGTAATATTTTGCGTGAGTAGTATCAGTACAACTCAAAAAAGTATTCAAAACTCAGAGAAATTTAGACTCTAAATTAATTAACGAGAACTTGCAGCCAAACAGAGTTGTAATATGTTGTAAATAATATTGTTTTCTTTTATCTCTCCACTGCAATGGAGCTTTCAAAACAAGTATAAAAATTATTATTGAGAAAATTCGTTAAACCAGTATGAACAGTTTGCCATTAAAAGTCTTTCAATTTCTTTAAATACTTTTTTGTGATGAATGTTTTTAAACTAGGTGACAAACAATATTTTCTTGTTTTGTTTCTTTCGTAAATACTTTGCAGATGAACTTCTCTAATCGGTCTTTTGTTTGTCTTTACTAAAAGACGGATTTCTTTTATACCTATCTATTTTCATCGAATTTTCGTGGATAATCTTTCCTAATCGTCTGCGAATGACTAGTTAGTATTCTTTTTTAAATATTCTGTTCATATTAGTCCACCGCAGATGAATTTTTCTAATTGTAAATGAACTAATTAATCAGAGAATAAAATCAAACCAAAGAAAAACTTTAAAATTATTTTCCCCCCTATATTTTTGCTTAATGAACTTACCTAATCTTATTCGACCAAAAGTTAAATTAATTTTTATTATTTCTTTAAAAGTATTCTTTTCCAGCTGAACCGACTAACATAATAGTTGGTGACGCAATTATAAATATCACAATAATTCAAGTTACCAATAAATATTATTGTCCTATTAGTACAGCGTTTCATTTACTTTTCCTTACATCCGTGAACTGAACTTTCCTTTGCACGACCAAAAACTGTTTGTTTTCCTTTGTATATTTTTTTGGATGAAGTTTCCGTAATAGTATATATATATATACATAACACACTTTGACTGAACCAATAATCTGTGTACGTCCTATTAGGCTTACAAATGTTGGCTGACTGAATAAATAATTCAGTATCATTTCACAAACAGTGTAATTCTCAGATAGCTTGTCCTATCATTATTTATTATTTCGAAACAGGAAAAGAAAAATCAACTTTTCAAAAACCCAAAATTAAAAATTTAGTTAAAGGTTTTGTGGCTTAGACGTCATGGCAAGGCAATTTGCACAAACAAAATAAAAATTTACGAAGCCACAATTACTGGAGTTACAATCAAACAAACGTACCAGTAGTGCACTACAACAGATGATATATCTTGGCCGTTCATGGGAATAGCATATAGGAAACGATGTCGTGGTTTTTAAACGAATTAATATCTAAATTAAAGTAAAATTCCGACAAACCTTTAACAAGGAACTCATGGTATTGTCAATAAAAATTAATTATTCTTTAGCTAACTTGACTTGTCATCTTTCAAAAAAGTGATTGACACAGCGGGGCATTCAAAGGGGTTTCTATTTATTATGGATTCTTGTCATGGTGCTATAATTTGCCAAATAAATAAATTTACGGTTGATAGGCCAACGATTCGATGTGCTAGGGTAAATCAAGCCAAATGAACCTAACCTATGCAATTAAGAAGTGACACTCTGATGAATTCTAGATGAGGAACGTCCATATTCTTGAATACCGTACGTATCAGCGCATCAATGTTTAAAAAAATGGCGAAAAACAAAACCAGACACGAAACTGATTTTGTTGACTATTTTTCCACTTCGCATTCCTTCGCCTCCGAACATGTGCGCCTAGTTTCAGGTGTGTGTAAGACTTCATTTCGTGCAATCGTTTCCAAAATAACAGATGCTTTGTTGAAACTCGTTAATGTTTCATCAGACCACCAGCAGCGCTAGCATAGACAATCACCAGAACCACAGCTATTGGTCGAAACAAACTAAAAGTCTATTTACACTCTGGTTTTGGTTTCAAACCATCGAAACATTTGCAAGACGGACAAGTAATCGTTGGAAAGTCTTTGTTTTACAAGGTGAGTCTCAAGTGTATTCTCACCTCTCACAGCAGCCTCGCGAAATGCTGCTTATGATCAACTGTAGTATTGTTTTGTAATTCGGAAATTTACTGTAAGTAGCTTTAGAACTGTGGTTTTACTCATATCGTAGATAACGTTTTGTTCAAAGCTAAACACGTTTTAAAAAAACAAAGCAATTTTATCAGCAACTTTTCTTAACTTTTTTTCTCGATAAGCCGGACTCAAGGAATGCAATGCAAGTGGGCTTTCGCTTTTGACGTATTCGACTCCATCTTAGTAGAAGTATCGAGAGAGAGAGAGAGAGAGAGAGAGAGAGAGAGAGAGAGAGAGCGATTAATTGCTCTGTTTTGACATCACTCGACAAAGCACGTGTTTATAATATTATTAACATTGATAATATCTTAATAGATATCTGTATGTCTACTAAGAATATTGGCATCTTCATCTGTTGACATTCTTGGGTTTTTAGCTAGAAAACTATAGAAAACGTACTTAATTGGGAAACCTTTCTTGCCATAAAATGCCAAATCATCAAATATTTATCAAGATAATTTGACATGACTGTCAATCTTATCCATAATTAATCACCGCATTACCAAACAAAGAAAGCAGTTTTGACAGTACCCTATGAATAATTGAAATTTCATATTGATTGAAATCTCTTTACACTTTACCTACAAGTGTTAAATTATTCATAGAATAGTGCTTTCATTTCAGAGACGAGCGCTGAAAACATTGAAAACATTTATACAAACGCTACCGTCACAACAAGAGTTGACTCAGCTCTAGTGCTTTGAAAGTTTCAAACCAAATGACATAATTCACGCTACTTTCTTTTTCGGATAATTACCAAAAACAAGTTCAAATTCTTTTGTTTTGACTCGGATGAGATGATTATACGACGTGTGGAGTTCCCGCCATTTATTAGCCAATCAGCGTGCTCCATGACTGCTGATTGTTATTGTTCCAATTTGAAACACGTGACAGCAACCAAAAAGGAATAACAGAAGAGCAAGCACGTGTCGAGCGTTTATACGGTCAAGGCTGAGTTTTTGAAGATTACTTTAAAGGTTCAAGCATTCTCTAACGCAGAAATAAGATATCCACATCATACACTGATTACACAGAGATAATCTGGAGGGAACCAAGATTGTTTTAGATGATATTTTAGACGAGTGTTCTGGATTTTACAGTATTGTCTTGGTACGATACAAGGTCAGTGCGTGGTTCGAGTCAAGTTATTGTTTTTAAATGTTTTTTTTTCCTGATTAGCGTTACGGTACACTATCGTCCATCCGTCCCTTTAAAGTTAATATTCACTGTGTTTTAACGTTCAGGGCCAAGCCATGCCATACTGTTTATTATTGATCAGTGGACGATATTTTTTATCTTAAATTTAAAACGTGTTAAAACTTAGTTCAAGAATCATGATAAACGGATAATATTTTATAAGAATATTGCTAGGTCGTATTGGGGTTAATTAATGGGATATATATAAACTCTGTTCACCAATCTGCGACAACTACTGCAGCTCTTACGGTTATATTTTTTAGTATTGAGAAATCAGTGTCACTACAGCTTATTGTCAAGGACGAACCTACAGGATATAGGGATTCAGTTTGAAACTGTCGATTTATTTCCGGGATAGGAGTCTGACATTCGATTTTTTTCCAAATATCAAATATTTTTCTGGCCCACGAATTTTATTGATTTCTAATTAATTCTATTGCGACTTCAACTGATACCGCAACTTGTAATTCACGGAAAATGGGGTTCTTCTTTACCGGTAAAAACCACACCATTCGTACTTGGAATATTTCGAATGTGGATTGTTATGAAAAGAAAACGAAAGAAGGTAGATGTGATGGCTGATGAAAAAATCAGACAATTTACTTTGGTTTGTATTGTCGCCGATATGAAATGTCAACCGAGGGAAAAGAACGTCTGAGAGCACGACTTGTCAAATATGAGGAATCGCAAACTAAGCAATGTAAACGGTATCTCTGACGCCGTCAGTCAGATCAACAGAGTTCAAAGGCCGCGACAAAACTGTTCAATATAGACACCAACTTACTTGGTTCGTCAAATAACATGCTTAACCTGACTGAAAATTTTAGAATCATGAAATGTAGGGCAGCTGTCGTTTGGGAACTAAAAATCTATATCAGCTTTAGCCATTAGATATACACCACGAGGATGAGCTTAAGGTAGTGTTTTACAGTCGATTGAATATATATTTTCATCCTAGCAGGAAATATGACAAGGAATTCTACATACAGCGTTCTATATATACTAGTTGTCAATCAAAGTCAACGGTCAGCTGCTAGAGGTTTAAATATTCAGGTTGTTCACGATACTAAATGTAAAGTGACTAAGACTGATAATTACAGCAAACGATATTGTGCGATTTTCGAAGATATTAGATCGACGAGAAGAAATGATAAAGACAGACTGGTAGTACAGGCAGTCTTTGGGACCTGATGAATCTTTGACGAGATAATGCAGGTGGCTAAACACGCTTGACTAAGCCATACTATAAATTATTCCACGGTTGTAAAAGTCTATTTGCATGCAAGCAACTAAGTGATGTATATCACCTGTTAGCTCCAGTCTTTGGAACATTATTCATTTATAGGCTAATCCATATTTGATGCGTCACCGCATTAAGAATAAGCCTGTGTTGAAACAAAACTTAACTTGCTTGGAACGTATACTGACCTCGAGCTTTATTCTCTACAGCCGTGACCCAGCGCTCGCGTCTTCTTCGGGAATTGTAACCATTTTGACTACACTGTAACTAAGTCTTCAATGCGAAGATTCCGGCGTTGTCAGGATGAGTGACGGTACAAGAACTAGCCCTTCTGCACACTATTCCTTGGGGCCTAGCACTTCTAAACCACCACGACAAGCAATCAACTTCGAGGACCTATTTATCTATCTTTATGGTTACACACCGATACGTCTGGTCGATCCACTTCTTCTCCAACGCGAACGAGCCAAGCTCGCCGCTCAGTTAGGCAGCGACAAAGGCAAAGAAAAACACTGTAAGTTTTTTAGTTATTGAAGCGATATCTTAGGATCAATATTTGCTATTAGAATACTAGAGTTCTTTGCGCGGTTATTTATATTGCTTTGCTTTGTCCATCCATCTTATATTTACAAGGATTTTTTCTAAACCATAGGGAAAACACGCTATCGATTCAATGGTGCCACCCGCTAAGAAAAACTTTACTCCATTGAATTTTTAAAACTTCATTTACAAAGTATCTTAGTTATGTCAGTTTTTTAGTGCGAGAAAAATACGCGCCTTTGTGTAATTCTTTGGGTGCTGGGATACCACGTAAAAGATTCATAAAATCTACTTCGTCTTCATCAAAATAATATCGAGAAATTAATATGGTATGAACGAACAAAATACTTACTATCAGGGGAGGGGTGAAAGACGAACTTGTGGGACGATTCATTATTTACAACTTTGTAGCAGGCTAAAAAATAGTGTTAATAAAAAATATTTGTGAAATTTGGAGCATTTCTCGGATGTGCTATAACAGAGACACGGAACAAAATAGCTTTGAGTTATACTAATTTGACTATATTTCAGATTGAAAATTTAAGCGTAAAATAGTAGTCTGGTGGCGGAGAAAAAGGGTGAAACACTCGCTTGTACTAATTTAGTACTTGAGATTTTTTTTTTGCGGTAAAAAAAACAAAACAATCGATTGTCGAAGTATGTCTTAAACGATATGAGGTTTGAACTTAGAAATTACACGATTGATTTTAAGTACAATTTAAATCACTAAATTAATATTGCTCAGAGGGAAAGAAATAGTAAAGCGAACAATTAATTAAAATCGATGGCTGGATAAATAAGGGCGACGAAAAATTAAAAAATTTCACTTTCAATATTTATGTGATGTTGATCAAAGTAGAATAAGTATAGTATAACGGATTCTTTGAAGCTTTAATGCAAAGCGGATAATAATTAAATGTTTGAGTTATGGTGTAGGAATATCAGTTAATGGAAGATATAGAATTGTTATTGACGGATTGAAATAATTATTATTGAAATATAATACCAGTTTTAAGTTCACATCACTAAGGTAAATTAACTTTACAATTAACAAATATAGCTGTCGGTTTTTATTAGGTTTAATGATGGTCTGTTGTAATTCATTCGTCTGCCCTCAAATATATATGAACTGAAGCTAATATTTTAATTCGCGCCAGTATAATATTTCAATCTAGTACTTTATTACTTCCTCTGAACAAATAAAATACCGGCTGCAAGAGACAATATTTCATTTTTTTCATGTCGCCTTTAGTTTAATAAAGATTATTTTTTCTTCGCGTGTCTAGCCATTTCATTTTATTCCCTGAGGGTTTTTTGTGAATTGGGCGCACGTATTCCCACGTCGAGTTGAGATTTAAATTCGTTTTTGACGAGGAAGAAAAACCGGAAAAATACCGGAGAAAAACAAAACCTTCACAGCAAGAGCGCGTTATCAACAAAATTCTCCGTATGCGTGCCCGGATCACAGTAGAAGCGCGGTTTTTAAAACCACGTCAGGCACTTCTCAAAGACACTAGTGAAATCAACTGATCTTTGAATATCAATTGGAAGGCTGAAAGGGAATTGAAATCAACAGGTTTTCATCTCTATTATCACCGAGCATTGTTAGAACATTATAATATAGAAATATCAATAGTTAATGACTTACAGAATTTATGCTTTCAGTTCGCGGGTAGTTGAGTAACTACGCTAGCCTAGTTTTCTAAGATAACCCACTTGAATTTAATGACTTTGAATTCTTGAGGTAAAGTCAACAATAGAACACCCGCTAACTATCCCTTTGTAAATACGAACACCTCGTTATATCTCGGAAACACATTCTTAACCACTTTGAATAAACATTCATTCCTACACAAAATATTTGGGAAAAAATTGAAAAACAAAACAATTTTTTTTGCTTATTAAAGCGTTGCTCAGAAGGACTTTAGATCAAAGTCGACAACAAATTATAAAAAAAAGAAAAGAATATATATATATATTTTTCCTGATAAGTTACCAGGAAATTTCAGTGGAAAAATGCAACCCCTTACATTTCTAAAACATTTCTAAAACATTTCTAAAATATTTTCGATATTTTTATTTTTATTATGGAATTTTTTTAAACTATGGACAGAATTATAAAAAACACAGAATTTTCAATTTATTTCCATAATATTTCTACTACAATGTTTACTATGGAACTGGTCAGAATCATAGAACCCATAAACTCATCGAAATCGAATTTTCAACTTGTTTCAGTCCAAAACATTCCCATGAAGCCCCTTAGTTTCTTTAGAAATCTATGGCTGGAGCAAGAGTCTTATATAACTCATGTTAGTGTACGTGCGGTTCAATAAATAATAATAATAAACTACAAAACCTAATTCCCGGAAATGAAATCTGATCCTCAAACTGTTTCGAAACCGAAATTATCAAACCCTTTTTGCGCTAGGTATGTTTATGAATAAAATAACCTTTTTTTTTCAACTCAGTTTTAATTCAAGTCAACAAATATATTCGTAGCGTTAATTAGACGCAACCCGGATGTTGATGAAAGGGAGCGACGTCTAAAGCTGTTTCGAAATTAACCACATATGACTATAGTCTTATCAAAAACTAACACCGGGTAAGTTTTTCACTTTTGATTCCCGCTGGCCATTAAATATATTTATCGAGAAAAACTCGACGCAACCCGGAAGTACATTACTGATAGTGACTTTACATACTGCATACAAGACTATATTAGATTGTAATCTTATCGAAAAAAACCGTTGTGAGTGGCCGAATAATTCAGTTTCATTAGTATATTTTATATATTTAGTATATTATTGTATATTTTATATATTGAGTATACATCGTCAAAGACCAATATTTATTTTTTAATAATGATTTTTGTCGTCTGAAGAGGCTGGCTCCGATTTATTGTTTTTAATGAAAGATGAAAATTAATCAATTTCGTCGGTAGGATGAAAAAGAATGACAAAATAGAAACCTGTATTTCGAGTATGTAACCAACTGGTGTCTTTCTTTTAAAGTGTCTAACTCTACCTAAACTAAACAATGAATTCTCCAAAAAATAAATATCCTGTTTCGTGTGATGTGGTTTCGTGGGTTTACGTAGTGTGATACATGTAGGCATGAGCGTGAGTTTTATCTAATTTTATAATCCTATTTTTTCTAATTAAATTTTCAGTGTGAATTTCTCGTCGAGCGTTTCATCAATAGCCAGCGACGTGTTCTGAATAATTAATGTCACGAAATAAATTTATTTTTTTACGTTTTTATATTATATTTTTTCACTTTTTAAGTCTTCATCCTTTTACCCAACCGGAATTTGTTTACTTTATATTTCCAAATGAGAAATCATACAACGGACCTTGCTATGCATTTATATACTTTAAGGACCGG
>JAUUIK010027340.1:0-10056 GCA_032270385.1 Urticina crassicornis | reverse complement strand
ATTAAGCCTTATAATGGTTTTCAGACCATTGCTATGAGTGTATGTCAATGTGAAATACCCTTTCCAGCCTCCTTAAGGGTTTTGAGACATTAGGAAGTTATGACAGACCAGGATGGTCGTCGTACGTTCGATTCTTGTCCACTCACAGAACTGTATGTGCAGCCATGACTGTTTAATGAAATACAGTTCTGATGGCAGGATAAAACTCAATATATTCAACTATTTCAAAAAAGGCTGCTGAAGATTTTGTTGAATGTTGCATGTTGCATAGCAAGATAAAAATGTATTGTGGATCATATGTAACTAATGTTAGCACAGAACTAACTTTTGTTTTGAAATTTCTGCTAGACAGACCTTTCGCTGATTGCTTTCAAAATCGCCTAGGGTGCATTTAGGTCTTGGTACGCAAGATGCAAGCTAGATGAAAGATGCAACAAAACATTCCGCAACCTTTTATGAAATAGCTGGAAGGGGAAAACCTCCATATCCCTAAGTTGATGTAATGCATTCATAAAATCTATTGTATTCTTTTGTCATCCTATATAACCTGTGATTGATTGTATTTTTATGAACATATTAAATCAAGTGCTTGTTATGTTGGCTCTCCCATATAGGAAGAAGGTCCATTGCGTCGAGCGAATTAATGGCAAAACTGAGAAGTGCACTGAGTAAGCCAATCACCTGCAGGGCTTCTATTACACGAGTTGGGAATGTATTACTCACAGTGTGTGAAATGTCCCTTGGCCAAACTCAGTTTGATACAAGGATGACAATCACTTAATCAGGTACACAGCTCAATCTTAAGGCTTAACACAATAATAACTTTAACAAAGACCCTCCAGAAAACGTCAAGAAAGCAAGACAAGTCCATGTAAAATCGAAGAAGACCGCCATGCTTCCACAGCTAGCCCAACTTCGTATATACAAGATTTTAAATCGATGTCTTGGATTAAATCGATTTTACATGTAATTTATTGAAAATGAATAACGATTTATTGAATATGGATGAGATGTACTGAATACTGCTACAATTCGGCTACAGTTACTGGGTTACGCTAAAACAATAAGACTACAAGCTCTACCATTATATCGGCTTTCAGTGATAATTGGATAAGGTTCCGCCCTAGAACCAGCCGATAGGAAAAAAAAGACAACCACCTATACCTCTGTAATCGATAGTTGCAACATGATAAGGCAGTGATGATAAAACCTGTTGATTGGAAATACGATATCGAAAACCACTGAGTTACCAGTGTAACAACTACAAATAACATAAAGTATGCCATATGCATAATATGAATCTCTTAACTGATTTCCCAGAAGCTCCCTTGGTCTTAGTTTGTATGTTCTGTCATTTTGAACCCGACAACAATTTTTAAATTAAGTGTATATGTACTATTTAACAAATAAAACAGCTTTTTCTGTGCTCCGTTCAGTAATACAGCACACAAGAAGTGACGAGAGCACGAAAGAAGTAAGGAGAAGCACGCGCCGTTAGGCGAGTGCTCTCTGCACTTCTTGAGTGCTCTCCGCACTTCTTGAGTGCTTTCCGCACTTCTTGAGTGCTCTCCGCACTTCCTAAGCTATTTGTTTTATTATATAGAAAGAGAATCAAAAAACAAATATAACGAGTGAAACGATTTTATTGTCGATAAAAATGAAACTTTACAAGAGATGCATTTCTAATTCTCCCAACCATGTTCAATTTGCTCCAATTCGTAAACAAAGACTCTGATTGGACATGAAAAATTACGCCATCAAACATTGCTCTGTTCTCTGAGGGAGCGCAGTTTTCAGCCAATCAGAGCGTGCGTAGTGAAATGACTATATAATAATGATTTTATAAAATACAACTGATTAACAATTAATAATTGAGAAGTTTTGCTGTGTGTTTTGCTTTTTGCTTATCGCGCGTAATATGTTGGTTATTTTATAATGCATCACATATTCTTAATACGACACAACGCGCGCTGTGATTGGCTAAAAGCCATGTTTTTATAACTGGATAGAAACATGGAAATGTTGTGTTACTTATTTTCTTTCGGTTATATAATAAAGGAAGTAGAAACCCTTTTCTCCGAGTTATCGAAACACTTGTATTCCCACAACATTTCTCATTCTCCTTAACGGGAAGCATGGGTGACGTAGCGGTGAGAGCGCTCGCCGCTCACCACTGTCATCCGGGTTCGATTCTAGGACTCGATGTCATATGTGAGTTGAATTTGTTGTTGATTCTCTCCCTTGCTTAGGGGGTTTTTCTCCGGCTTCTCCGGTTTTTCTCCCTCCGCAAAAATCAACACTTCTAAATTCCAATTCCACCAGGAATCGAGGGCCAACTGAAAATTATCTACATAGGTAACGATATGATCCTCGTAAAACATGGTTATTTTTTCTTCCTCTCGTGTTTTTATAACTCTTTAGAAACTTGGAAAATATTTTCTGTTTCTTAAATGCTTATTTCTTCTGTTTGTTTGTTATATTCATCCAGGTGAACATGGTCCTCAATTTATATGTCATATATACAGACGTACATGTATACCTATCTTCAAATCTAAAATAACTAAGAGATAACGTGAACTCTGATTGGTCGAAAGTTTGCAACAAGAGTGTCTATGTCAGAGAACAGAGATTTTTTGCGCGCGCTTGCACATTTCAACGTTGCTAAATATTTTATAAAAGCAAATAAAACGGTCGCTTGTTTCTATATACTGTGATTTAAATATTCTGGAAGTTGTAGAGCACTCGAGAAACTTTTCTCATGCTCTACAACTCCCATTGTGTTTATATCACAGCAGGTAGACACTTGCGGTCGTTTCACATTCCTTGAATCTAAAATGAACGTATTGTTTTACAGTGTGACCGACTGACCGTGGGCATCATTATTTTCAATTAAAATCAGCCTAACCACTAAATATAGGAAAATGTTACATAGTCATTTGACTTTTTTGTGTTGTGGCGTTTTGGCTTGAAATAAAGGCTTAATTTAAAAAAAACCTTTGGTGTTTGAGTTTGTTGTTTGTGGTTTAGCCTAAAATAATTTCACACTATGCAGATCTATAAACCTTGTTTCTGATTGGCTTTGTGATTATTACCATCATCATTTTTGGATATGACATGATAGCCGCCATGTTGGTGGACATTAACAAAATATTTCTCATTAGATTATTTCGTTTATAGAACCAACATGGCCGACATGTCTTTGTCTTCACATTCTCTTGGGAATACTAATTACAACCCAAGAATAAGTGCAACACTTTATATATTTGCGAAAAATACAGAGTTGATACATAATGGCCACGTAAGACGCCTTCTAAAAATTAATTCATCAAAATCAAAAACTAATACTACCACTGGAAATACCATGTTAAGATTAGTAAAAATCCAAAGTTTAAGAAAAATCGGTTTACATGTAATACTGATGAAGTAAGAAGTTTTGATAAAATAAAAAAATAAATGACTATGTTTTACGAGGATAGCAGATAAAGCCAGAGGCTTATTTCCAATCTAGTCCTCGATTCAAGATCGAATTAGAATTTAGGAATGTTGATTTTTACGTGTTTTGGATCTTTACTAATCTTAACACGGTCTTTCCAGTAGCGTCGTAGTATTAGTTTTTGATTTTAATGAATCTTCAGAAGAGTACGTGTTACATGGCCATTATCTAAATTGAAGTACTACCATTACAATATCTATTGTATCAACAGAAGATGTGACAAATCACTAGTCCATTTTCGAATTTGAGAAGTACAAAATAATGTGTTCTTGTATTAAGCATAGAAAGTCAATGCCAATGCTAATGACTCATCAACATGCCACCCCCAAAATCTAGTACGTCATTTTTAGCTTTCACATACCTAAAATAATAATAGTCAAGCCGTTTTCAACATGCCACCCCCAAAATCTAGTACGTCATTTTTAGCTTTCACATACCTAAAATAATAATAGTCAAGCCGTTTAATAACATATACTATAATTCCTAGAGACAATCATAATTTTTGCCACATTTACCATTATGGCCTGCCAGCTATGTACTTAAATGTGCTAATTTGAGCCCTGCAGCGAAAAGTCCTGTTTAACCCAAGGGGAGTGGGTACTCCATAAAGCAGTTGTGCATGCATGCAGTGGCACAGTATCCACAGTTTTAGGTTATTTAGAAAACTGGGTTTGGGTTTTGTGCAAATAAATCATGTTAAAATCTGGGTAAATAAAGGTACATTGTGTTCTCAAAATGGGTTTTAAATTAAGCTTTGCATTTTACTGGGTCTGGTCTGAATCCAAATCTGGGTGTTATATAACCAACCAAAAATGTTTTAGGTTCTTGAAATATATATGTACCTATATAGAGCTATTATAATTATGCTCTGCATGCATGTCATTCTTACTTTTGCTTTCCACTTTTGATTGGAAGTTGTTTCAGTTGTTCACAAAATGATATAGAGTCTGAAACCATACCATTAAGGCCTGGAAATCCAGTTACATGTACATGGCTAAAAATAATAAAAACATTGTTTGCCCAAGCTACGTATAAGATTTACTATTTTTGGTTGTTGTTGATTAGGGACAAGTCACAAAGAACAGGAGGAGGGAGGTGAGTGTCAGTGCTATAAGTCATGCTAAAATATTATCCTTTTGCAGTACAATGCCCAAACGTATAACAACTTTTAATTTATATTGACATACTTTTGGCATGAGAATTTACTGCCATACCTACACATTCTAGCGTGAAACTGACTAATTTGTGCCATATTTGGCCAAAAACTGATGGGTTCCTTGTTGGAATGTGTACATATACATGTATATGGTAATTATGTTTGGCAGCAACATCTTGTGCCAAAAATATGTTATTTCAATTGGGCATCGTGCTGTAATAATTAATTTAATTTAGGTATTACAAAAGGTAACTTAAGTGTTAAATGTGGTTATTAAGTAGATTAATAATTAAAACGAACTCCACAAAAAAACAATTTTGGAAATTCTGACAAATTATAATTATTTACTGACTAAATAATCTAAAAAATATTACAGATACATAATTGGAATTAATAATCTACTACTGAACCTGGTAGCGTCAAAATTTGAAGCATCAAGATATTTAGATATTAGTTGGTTTGAATAACATCAATTGAAAAAACGTTTTCATGAAACTGATTTGTTTATTGATGCCAGAAATGAAGAGCAAGTCAAAGTATGTTGCCAGCGAAGATTTTGGAATCCTATCTAAAACTGATACAGTCACTGGTGAAGTTTTAAAGTATGGAAATTGTTATTGAGAATGTATGATAAATTCACTTGAAGACTGGGTAAAAGCCCATTATTTGCTGTAAGACCCACAAACTCTGGTTTAAGGGATTTCAAAAATTTCAAAAGTGCTTCAATTTTTAAGATAATTGTGAAAAACATTCTGTGATAACTAACTTTGATTTGCTCTTTCCATTTCTGGCTTTTACAAAGTGCTTTCATCTTGTTTTTTGATTGACAGTTGAAGTGGGACATCATATGAACTAACCTACATATTGACAAAGATAAAGATGGTCATACTACCATACAACTCACCAAGCTCCTAGTTTCCCAGCAGGTCCATGAATATAAAAGTTTGTTGCATTTTCAATTCCATACACAGATGGATTGGAATAGTCAGTAAAAGGATTTTTGACTGTTACAGATAATAAAAAATGCATTAGCCACTATCAGTATAACTGTTCTTGGACATATTATAATTCAACAATAATAAATGGGTAGAAATGAATTGAACCTGATTTTAATAATATATCTACATGCATGTACCAATAGCTATTACCATGGCAGGTCAGTCTGGTTGAAATGGAACAATTCATTAAGAGGCCTCTCATACTTGGCAGAAATAGTAAATTTGGTATCATATATTTTCTTTGCAAAAAAATGTGTCACATATGTTGACTAGATAACTAAAAAAAACACCTGAAAAATACTGAGGAAGCTTAAGTCAGAACTGATATCAAACTATAATATTATGACTCTGCCAAGAAATCAAACTCTGACCATAGTTGGTGACACCCTTGCTTTATAAATTATACAAATTAGAAATAAATACTGTCCATGGAAAACTAATATGTCACTATTAATACACCCAATTGCAAAATTGTTGTTGGGTTCAAAATGAAAACACATAATTACAATTACATAAAACAACAACAACAAAGCTGCATATGCAACGATTCAATGACTACAATGACCGAAAAAGTCAAGAAAAAGTATGCATATGCATAATATGGGTCTCAGTAACTGATTTCCCTGAACCTCCTTCGGTCTTAACTTCGACCAAATGCAAAAGTGCCAGTAATGAAATGCAGATACACAATAAGCCTCACCTGTGTGTTAAAAACAAAAGATCACTTGGATGACACTATTGTTTTATGTATGATTGTGAGGCTTCATTATTCACCTTTTGCATTTGGTCTATGTTCTATCATTTTTAACTCAACAACAATTTTGCAATTAGGTGTGTATTGTAGAGTGCAAACAATAAATGCATGCAAGTTACATAAATATTCATAAATACTAACTGAAATGACCTTAAAGCTTTTGTTTTCGGTTGTTTAATTAGTGCTATTCACCATTTCAGAGTTGAGTAAGGGACTGGGACCAAGTGAAAATATTAATCTAATTAAGAAACAAACCCCATCACATGAAAGATCACCTTAAAATTAGTAAAGGTTACCAAGTAAGTTGCAGAATATTTTGATGCATACTAACTGAATAGCAAGCTTTTATAAAGTCACAAAAGTAAGAGTACTTTGAGAACAGCGTCCCCCCATATACATTGTATTGTCTCTTATTTTTATGTTATGTATATTAATTATAATAATAATAATTGAAAACTTATATACCACAAACTTTTCTAAAATTCAAAGGCACTTTGTTTACATATGATAAAAACTAAATGCATTCCTGCTTAAATTCTAAATGAAAATTCTAATGATGGCGAGAGTTTGATAGTATGTGGTAATTCATTCCACAATCTACGTAATTTAAAAAGCCTATAGCTAGAGCTTGAACACTCAAAGATAAAGTTGATATCTCAGTGCACCCATGTATTATTTTCTATATATATGATTATATCAATCAATTAATCAATTATCTGAGTGTAAAAACTACTGGCTGGTGCTTGGGACACTAATATCAATAACAATAGAATATATTACCTAAGTTTAAATATGTGACTTGTTTCCTTGCTAAAGTACCAAAAGAAGATAGAACAACAGAGGCAGTATTATTGACAGTTTTATCAAGTTATTCAGTATGGCCCTGCATAATTTCAAACACAAATTAAAAAAAATAAAAATAATTTTTTTCTTTCACTGGCTATATTTTTTGTCCATTTTGTACACAACAATGCAAGATTATGAACAGCCAGTGGTAAGCTAATTAAATGTTCAGTGTGCCTGGCCTGGGCTATCAGGGCCTTGGCTATTGACCCTTAAATTCTCCAATGAACAATCAATGGCAACCCAATAGACCTTTCAAACCTATAGCTTTGATATTCTCCCCAATCCCCTTGGTATAGTGGTTCACTGGCTGGGCTTTTCCCTGACTGGTGTACTGTGCAAGCATCAATCATCATTCATCAATTGCTTATTTTGTGTCTAAATCACAAGGGAGTTAAACTTACCCAAAGGGAAAAAGAGTTGATGCAATTGTAGATTGTTGCTTTGCCATTAAATTTTGTTTTCTTTCTCTAAAAATCAATATAATTTTAACAACTGTTATAAGTTACTGTAAGCAGGTTATTAAGCTTAATAAAAAACTTAAGGTTAATGCACCACTCAATTGTGACCCCCATGCAGGTTGTAGGTTGGGACATAGATGTTTAGTGCTGCCATAACATAAAATTTTCCCAACTCTGGAGAAGATCCATGACACCCTCCCCCCCCCCTTTTGTTTTTCTGGTAATGTTGTCTGGTCATGTTTTCTTAAAAATATATATTAAATTTCCACTTTTTCCCCAACCACATTCTCTGTGTTACCTCATGTGGACTGGGGTGAGACAAAGAGAGACAAGTGTCCATGTGTTGGGTGTAATTTGTGTGAACCTTTCAGCATTCTATTCTCTCAGAGTTAAAATTCTTGTGAAATTAGTTATTGAATTTTGAGTAAATTTTGAGTTTTAATACAGTTCCTGTTTTGTACTTTTTAAATTGCTGTTCAAATATTGAGATCAATTTAACCTGTTAGTGTGCTTGAGTTAGTATGTTTTAATTATCAGTCAGACTTCTTCCACAGGGTATAGTACTTTCAAACAACAAAAACGTGTTATTTGTGAAATTTATGCATCTATCAGCAGCTTCCCCGTGGGGTCGACCCCCGGGGCACCCACAGGAACCCAGGGGGATTTGTCGAGATTTTCAGAAAATTATTGCCCGAGGGTGTGGGGGAAAACATCATGTTTGTTCGAGGAGTTTGAACACAGGAGCAAGACCCTGGGGATTTGTAACTTGTGGTCAGCGGTTTATACGTTCTCGTTGATTCCCGGATGTTGAAAACGTATACGCACAAGGTTTTCATTTTGTTGTCAGTTCTATCAATGGTCGGGAGTCCTTATTTTAAGCCCCTGGGGGTGGGGATATGTCAAAAATTTCTGCCCCACACCCAGGGTTATTTGATGAGGTTTGATAGGGCATTTGGACAAATTCCCCAGGGTCCCCGGGGGTGAACCCCACAGGGAAGCCGCTGATAGATGCATTACTGGTGACGAACCACTGAATGATATTTTATCGCTGTAAGTATCAAACCCTGACAGTTGCTTCATGTTTTGCCCCATGTCCAGGGGTTGTGGATGCTAAAAGAGAAATCTTCCATCTACTTGCGACTAAAAAACGAACCCACAGCAAACAAAATAATGCTGCACATATCCTCACCTACCCCCTAGGAGGGGGGAGGGTTACAATTGACTGGTGCATATAAATTATAAATATCATAAATTTAAACCTAAAATTAATAACATTAATAAGATCAACACAAAACAACTGTATGCAGTCTGAGTGAAAATATATAAAGTTTCACATAGCTACAATGTTGCTCTTGACCGAAAAAGCAGCACCACGAGCTATATACAATAAGCTTAATAACCGCTCTTGATGTGATCCCATTGTCACCATGTGGATATATGGACGAGCCAGAGCAGTTGATTTGATGGTGTAAAAGGTATATTTTTCAAATCTAAAGGATTAATAGGATATAAAACCTTTGGTTAACATATATAAAGGATTGAAATTATGTATTATATAATTAACGTTTATCTTACAAAAAGAAGTTAAACTGTACAACTAACCCTACAGTAACCGCCATTTTTCACAGGACACAGGTAACTGAACACGACATTTTTCCATTCTGCCGTTTTTCTAGACTCTGGACGCAAGATCAGTTTATGAATTTAAGTAAAAAACATGAAAAACTACGATTTCAGTAATGTTTTGTGACACAATTCGATAACTGTCTGTTTGGGCGCGATGGGCACCCTGTGGTTTTGCTTATAGCCTCGTTTAAAAGTTCTGACGTCTGCGCATGATTGATTCCGTTCACAAATCAGTGCAGTCACTCAAGCAAATGGTTCTGAACTGTGATTTGGATTTGCTTTTCCACCCTCAAGGCTCCAATAAACGAGAAATATCTTCTCAAAAAGGTCAGTAATATCTTCATTGGTCTTTTCAGAATTGTTTTTAAATATGTAAATTGGGTAATGTTGGCGTATTTTGACCAAACGATGCCGTGACAAAATTCACAGTGAAAGTGCGAACACTAATATAAAATGTCTCACAGTTTCAACGTCAAACTTCTAACTGCAAACATCTAACTATGGGGGCTATCCTGGTCAAAATAGCATTTTTTGTTCTGTATTCTTGACTTGCAACCACGTGGTATTTGGTCGTACTTAAATTTACATTTTTTTTTTCTCTAGCTAAATAAAATAAAATGCTAATCAGCTTATAGAGCTATAAAATTTACACCTCTGGCTAAAATTTTAGAGCAAAAGTACATTTCCTAACCGAGCTATGGACGAACGAAGATTCCGAATATTTA
>JAUUIK010027229.1:0-10070 GCA_032270385.1 Urticina crassicornis | reverse complement strand
CCCCTAAATCCGCCCCTGCTTTACAGTGTATATACTTGACTTTAGTTTCTCTTTATAATAAGAGTTGTTGTTAAAAATAATTATGACTAATGTTGACAGCGGAAACGAAGGCCGAAGAGCGTCACAAAGAAGTTCTAGATACTATTAAGAATCAGCATGAAGAAGTAATCACAACTTTCACGGAAAAAGGTAATGGACTGGTGGATTATTATTCAAATTCAGGCTTGAAAAAGATGCGTTTAAAATTTGCCTAATTAAGAAATATTTACCCTGTCACAAGAACGAAGCACATTAAAAATGTATTTGTTTATTGAATTTAATCGAAAATAGATATGAAAAATAATTGAATTATTATTGTTAACCTCGGTCCCAGTCCCTTACTCGATTAGGAAAAGGTCGATTCAACTAGTTGGTCATGAAACTGAAATTATCCATAGGTATCTATTTCTTGTTCTTAATATTTCAGTTGAATCAATAAAAACATGTATCGAAGAGAGCTGCTCCGGACCAAGGGCTTCTAAAACCAGGGTATAGTTTAGTGTAATTATTTGCTTTTTTATTGTACAATCAGTATATGCCTTTTTATCTGATTAGATCAGGAGGGAGGGGGTGACTCAAATGGTTTCCCTATTTAAAATCTGAAACAGTCATGTATGACAGTGTGACGTCACATAGCAACCAAAACTGTGCGGACGCGTCCAGCTAAGTGTAGCGATAAAATATAGCGGAGTTGAAACAAAAGAGAAGTTCAAAGAGGTCAAAACAAAGATTTAAGTTTTCATTGTTCTATAATTTCACGTAAGTGACAACAATTCTTTCTTACATTTTCTAATTTAAACCTTTTTTAATTGTTTCAACAATTAACAAAGCTGAAAACAAAAAGTATTTGAGCTGTCGTCCTTTCGTGTTCCCGCCATTTTTTTCCTTGAAAGGAAAACCATTGTATAGTAAAAAATTTATATCTCTTGTTGTACGGCATTTCAAATACCCAAAATAGTTCCTTGTACTCCTAATCTGTGGACCTTTCACCTAAACTTTAGTTCGAGTTTCCTTTTCCTTCAGTTCTGCTCATCAATCTCTTTTAGTGTCCTAACTTACTTACTTTAGCGTGTATTCGCATTTGTAAACATTTCTATTCCTTGAACATTTGTCGCAAAATCAACATTTAGTTGAATCTGCTACTGAAAATTACCTACCTTGGTGTTTTTGACCTCTTTTTTTTTTAAACGCCTGCTTTGGGCGTAAAAAAAATCTAAACTTGATTGTCATTTGTTGATATTGAACATACAATACAAAAAAAATATATTATATATATATACAAAAAAAAATTCAAGTTGTTGACATTGAATGTATTATTGTATGTAAAATTATTTAAAAAATTTTGATATTGAAATATATTTATTGAATATTGAAAATAATTGTTATTGAAAAATTGCTTATTTAACATAATATAAAAACACATTTACTTCACAAAGTGAGGCACATAATATTTTAATACTGAAAGCCATTTTTTATTGAACCCCTTGTTTAAAATGGCAATTTTGAGGAATATAATTTACATATTCCTTTTATATGACTTACATTTTGACACTGCTAGTTTTTTGTTCACTCCAAAGTTGTACCCCATTGTACAGGTGATAATGGCAATTATCCGCTGTCATGCATTAACATGTTATATATTTAATAATTCTTTTTTGGGACTATGCAAACTCCCATTTCTTGACTCACTTCTTTGTCAAAACACAGAGACGAAAGGGCACAATACAACCTCTAAAAGGAAAATGTTATACAACCGCACAAAAAAACATAAAAGAAATTCTGTATTTTTCAACTTGAAGAGTACAAAGCAACTCTTTTGCAAAAATATTAATTTTCAGAAGCTGATTTCAAAGAAACCAGCCCCACCCAAAAAACTAAAAAGCCAGTGCAGTGACACCTGCAATGGTAAAGAACATATGCCATGCATTTGGTACATCAATACTCCACTCTACAGCCTTTCTATTTTTAGAAGATATCTAAAAAATGTTTTGCCTTTTGTGTGTTTAATATCTTTTGTTATTACAAAGATATGTGTCTGCAATAGTGGTGCTTTTGCCATCAATATTTTCCAGTCTTCAATTTTTCCCCACATTTCCTTTTACACAATATTTTATGGTATTGTTGTTATGTATTTTTTGCTCTTTGAGTTAGGAACATTTATTCCTTACATTTTACAGGTAGACTGCTACATCTTAATCAAAAATTCAGTCACTGTATTATTAATTCCTAGTTTGGCCATTTTGAAGCTAATAGCTTTTTCTCTTGAACCATTTTATAAATGTATACTGAATGTTAAGCCTAGTTATAACAATTTTGTGTACAACTGCATATTTCAATTGAGATCAAGACCTCTTATGGTATGTTTTATGCTGTTGTGTTTTTCACTTTTTCACAGTGTTTTTCTCATTAGCAGTATTGATCCCCAGGTGAACTATATTTTGCCTTTTATCTCCAATTGGATTTATTATCTTCCACCATTGTTGTTACAATGTATTTTTTTCCTTATCATTCTAATCTTACCCTTTCCATTCCTAATGTTAAGCTTTGCCTTCATGGTTTTGATGTTAGGAGAGGTATTTGATGTCACCTGTGTTACACCTTATCCTATGAATGTCTTTTCAACTTCACTGATACATCTAATGCATGTGTGTTTGGGTATATACCCATGTTTGAAACTTTTTGATTTTGAACATCTTAATGCTTTCAGATATTTTGTTTTCAGATATAAAACATTATCATCTAAGAAAACTTTTTTCTTGTATGACATGCAAGGGAAAATGCACGTCTTTGAATGTTTACCTCGATTGTCTGTTAAGGATCTTCGGCTCTTACTTAACAAAAAACTTAACATTTGCAATGAGCATTACTGGTTGTCTTGTGGAGGGAAGCCACTCTCTGATTTAGATCAGTTGGATGCTTTGTTGTCCAACACAATATTTCTGAATGGAAGGCTTCTTGGAGGGATCACAGAATGCTGTATAAAGGGCTGTTCTAATGCTGGTTCTAGGAGGTTTGACAGCCTAAATGGGAGCTATGAACTAAAGTGTTCCCCGGAATCACTGAAATCTAAAGAAAAATCCCTTTTAAACAATTTAAAGGTATGCGATAAACATTACAGCAGTCTTTCAAATAGGAGCCATAAACCGGCTAAAGGAAGGAGGGCCACAAAATCTCGAAGACATTCCCACCTTGGTATTTTCAGGACTACTCCAATGGTGATTATTTGTTCTCACTGTAAAAATGAAGCAGTACTTTCAAACAGTACCTTTTGTAAAAAACACAATATGTCTGTGTTTGGTGATACTTTTTCAGTTGCTTGTAACTTTTTAGATGAGATCGTTGATGGAAACAACCAGCTTAACAGTCATCTTTACACAAAAGTTGATGAATGTACACAACAGCTAATGAACAGCTATATCTGCACTTCTTGCCAGCCTTTTTTCTTAAATGCACTAAAAATAGAGAATAATTACAAAATTCAAAAAGAATGTTTTGAGGAAAGAAAGCAATCACGAGGAAGTTTTGACACAGAATTACTGACGAAAGAAATGCATCTAAACACAAACCTCATAAACCAGGAGCCTGCCTCAGTGCAAGAAATTTCTTCTTCAACTATAGATCTCAAAGATAAGGTTGATTTATCTGATGATGATATATCTAGCACAACTAGACTCTCAACCAATGGAATGTTTATGGGTGAATTAAATGACCTTTTTTTAACAAAACAAATTAATCTAAATCCATACTCAGGTGATTCCCCTGTGTCAATCTACAGTTTATTTCAAGAGCTAGATGTGTTTAAAAACATTTTTCCATGGACACTCAGTTTTTCACCTTATCAACAGTCATGCTGTAAAGTTTCATTAACACTGACTATGGATGTTAATGAAGAAATTACATCAAACTGGAAAGAAGTATCATTTTACCTTCCATTAAATTTTTCTAATTTTTCTAATAAAGAGTATTCAGTGTACACCGTAAGCATACTAGGGAAGTGTGTGGAAACTGGTAGGCTACCACACTTTTCATTCCTTAAACTTCTCCTCTGCTTTACGAATTATTCTGGAAAAAATCAATGATGTTCCAGTGTGCACTGGGCTTTCTGATCAAGAAGTTATCAAAAGAAGCCTGACTGATGATGTCATAAAACAGTCTTTTTATCTTGAAAACAAAGGATTGCCAGAAAAAGGAAAAGCATATAAATTCAATAAGTGCTTCAGAAGCCCCGACTGTAATTATATTCTTTCAGCCGAACCATATTTAAGATGTCCCAGATGTCAAGAACTTCAGCGATCATTTCGTGGTAAAAAAAAACTTTCACCTTTTGAATCTCGCACTGCTCATGATTCTCACACAAAACTAAGCAGTCTCTCCTATGATGAACTTAATGCCAGGGCAAAAAACTTACACAAAATGGTTACTGCTACCCAACAACAGAAAAGAAGATTTTTGTATTTATATGAAAAAGAAAAACAGAGAATGATATCTCCCCCAGGAAACTTTAATCCTACTTACTCTGGTCTAGCAAAAATGGTTGACATTGCTCTTGAAAATAAATGGCTAACTGAAAACTCTATTTTGCATTCCCTTCTTACTGACACACTTACTTCAATCAAACTCCAAGAAGAGCAATTTTTAAGAAGTGGGAAGTTAACAAAAGATAAAAATAAACCTCATCCTAAAGGGATGAGATTCAGTCCTCTCATTATAAAATGGAGTTGCAAAATAGCTAGCAAATGCCATAAAAAGGGTTATGAAGCAGTAAGAGAAGTCCTTCCCATTCCATCTTGGGAAACAACTAAACAATATAGACAATCCTGTAGTACCACAACACCTATTTCTAAAGAGAACCTTCAACTAATGGTTCAGGAAATGGAAAGGAGAAGTTGCAAAGGCATTGGGGGCATACACTGGGATGAAATGATCATCAAAGAGGGTATTGTATTATGTAAAAGAACTGGCAAGCTTGTTGGCTTTGATGATGAAAACATTGCTAAGGAATACAATGTAAAGCCTGAAGAATTAAATGACAATGAAAATGACAGTGCAAGCTCATGCTACTCTAGTTCAGAGTCTTTTTCAGATGACTCTGTCAATGATGATGAACAAAACAACTCAATTGATGACATCTCTCATGGTAAAAAAGCAAAGTTAATCTGTCAGTTCTTTTTCTCATCATTAGAGGGTGATTTTTCATGGCCAGTAGCTTCTTTCCCTCTTCAAAGGATAAACCACAAAATTCTTTCATCTTTAATATGGCAAGTTTGTGAAGCTCTTGGGAATTTACGTCTTAATGAGCAAAACAAAATACAAGTTATTTATGGGGTATGTGTTGGCTCAACTTATTCTCATGCTTTTTTCTCACGTTCAGGTGCTCAAAACTGGGTGACATATAATCCTTATAATGATAACAAACCAATTTGGTGGTTATCTGATTATCCACATATGATCAAAAAACTAAGGAATTTCATTGTTGATCCTGAAAAGAGTCTTAGTTTAAATGGAAACAACATAAAAATAGAACACTTGATTGATGTTGTGGAAAGAAGACTAACAAAAGTGAAATGGAAACACATTAAATTAACCTCAAGGACAAAAATGAGTGTTAAACGTGCAGTGACTTTGTGCTCTTCTGAGGTGGCACTTGATATTTTAAAAGGTTCATTTCCTGCAGAGGACACAATCTTAACAAGAAATTATATTAAAAACTGTCACCGTCTTTTTCAACTCTTTAACAATAGTACTGGGGTTAAACCCTGTTGTTATAGGGAACTACTTCAAATAATGTTGTGGTTTGATAAATGGTATGAGGAGGTCAAAGAGAGCTACAGCCCTAATAGAAAAGGTAAAAGGGAACACTGGAAAAATTTCATTCCAAGAATAACACATAAAGACCTTAAAAGAACAATAAGAGCATTTCTAGGCATTGTGCAATATGTACAAATGAATCATCCAAATATACAAGTAATTCCTAAAACTATGTGTCAAGATGATGTAGAGAATTACTTTTCCCTTCAGAGAGCAAGAGTTGCAGGAGGAAAACCAACATCTCTGCAATTCTTTGAATCATCAGCTTCCTTGACGAAAGAAATGCTAATTTCTTCAGAAATGAAAGATATAACAGACACAATTGGCTCATATGATCAGGTTTCCCTTCCTAACATTGCTGCAATACCTCTTTGTAAAAATAATTCTGCCAACAAGCCATTCACTGAAAAAGAGGGATGGGCAAAACTTGATACATGCATGCTTGATTCCAAAAATATCATTCCATGGGACTACAAAGATGAATTTTACGATGCTGCCGATAAACTACAGCTTACACGACATGTAAGACAAACAACAGAGTATCTTGATCTCTACTCACCTACCACCCTCCTTCACACCTCTCAACCTATTCTTACAGCTTTACATGCAAAACCTAACCAGCCTCATGTTCTCTTATTTGCACAGCACCTTGATTACTACTTAAGGGCAAATTATTTTTGTAATAACTGGTCCTCTGAGTCATTACGATGTGCTCTTGAAAGTCTTAAGAAGGACCCTACTTTACTATTTAACTGGATGTGTCTGTTGAGAAATATGAACCTATCTGAAAATCTAATCAATTCTTCTTCTGATGTTATGTCATCTTTTGTGCGAAAATTTTGTAAACGAAGATGTGTACAATATGTAGCAAAAGATGGGTTGGCACCACAACATGATTCTGATGAATCTGCAGTCAGGCAAATGTTAAAAAAGTTTGAAGAAAAAAAAAAAGCCCAATCAAAATCAAAGGGCACTGGTAACCAGAGTAAAGCTGAATCAACTGATGTGTGTTTTCGCTGCAATATGCAAGGCCACTGGGCATCAGAATGTTCTAAAGGTCATGAGCCTGAATGGCTTGCAAAACAACAGTGCTTTTCGTGCAATAAATTTGGTCACCTAAAATCTGATTGTCCAAACAAAGGTAAAAAAAACAATTCATTACTAACAAATCCCCCATTGCCAAAAAGGGCATGGTACTATCCGGGTTCAACTCTTTCTAATTTGATCAGCACTCTAGACTCTTGTGATCTCAGCAATTTTAAATACTACGAATCCCTTTCTCCTTCAGAAAATGTTACACAACCTAGGTTTTTCAAACAAAGAAGTGAAAAATGGTTTAATGCAAGGAAAGGAAAGATAAATGGTAGTAAGGCTGCTACTGCTCTTGGTTGGTATGGAAAAATTGCTATGCTTGACTACTGGAGAGAGTTACGTGATACTTTACTAGGAAACCCTATCAAAAAAGATGAACAGGAAAATCTGGCTATGTTATGGGGGTCAATGAATGAAGAAAGTGCTCTTGTTACGTACCTGAAAGGTTTTTTCTCTAAAAATCATAAGGGATACACTGTTAAGGAAACTGGTATTTGGTTTTTAAATGACAGTAATGGCAAAGATTGGCTGGCATCTTCACCTGATGGCCTTATTGAAAAAGAATGTGATAGGAAACTTACTGCTGCAATAGAAATAAAGTGTCCATTTATGGGTGGTAAACCTGTTCCATACAAACAAGTTTGTATCAATCATATACCACAGATTATGCTAGAAATGCTATGCACTTCCACCAATTCATGTCACTATATTGTCTGGACTCCTGTAGGAACGAAGGTTTATCTAATTGAAAGGGATGAAAAATACTTGGAAATGCTTCAAAGTTATCTGTACAAGTTTTGGACTATGGCTAGTAATGATAAAGAGCCTACATGGCATGCAGATGTGTTTGGACTTTATCAAAAAGGTCAGGAAATATCAAAAACCTGTACTTGCATATATGCAACACCTACTTCATTAGTTGTTCCCCAGGTGTTAATACACAAAGACCTTTCTCTTTTTGCTAATACAAAAAAAACTTCTGCTTGTCCAGTTAAACAAACACGACGATGCAAAGGTTGCAAAGAAGAGGAATGGAGATGTAAACTAAATCCATGTGAGTTCAGACAAAAAAATATTTCTACAACCTCTATCACATACCAATCTTATAATTATGGTTCTAACAGCATACACAACAGCTGTCACCAGGACACATTTCTTGAATTAACTTATCATGCCTGTAAACGTCAATTTCATGACTTTTCGATTTTCAAAACAAACAATGGTTTAACATCCTTGATTGAGGCATTTTCCTTGAGAGAAAGGGGTAATTTTCATGAAAGCAAAATGAAACTCTGGAGATGGCTTCAGGACCACACACAAAATGGTCATACCTATTATGCAATTGGAAAGCAAGCCTCTCTAGACTCAATTGTCTTCCGAATTCTAGAGAAATGCCAGCATGCTATTAAAACTAACTTTGTACTTGAAACACTCCAAACAACAATATGTACATTGAATAATGCCCACAATTCAGTGAGAAATGTTATTCACTATGTTTTTCCTGTTAGTGCTGATGATGCTACCAGTGCCCATTACTTAAATGACTATGACTTTGACATAATCAGAGTTATTGAACATAAACTATCATTACACAACTCATCTGGTGTCTCAAAGTGTTTAAACATAATAAAAGATAACAACTTAGAAAGTATGTTTGACAAGGATTGTGTTGTTGTTGAAGAGCCTAAAACATGCAAGGCTAATACTCTCAAATCTTCACAAGTCACAAATAGTCCCAACATATTTTTTGTCAACTACATTTCAAATCCTGGCAGTAAGTGCCCACAGTTACATGTAATTAAAACTAAAAATACATGTAAATCCACTGAATGTACCATTGTGGTTAATAACTGTAGTTATAGATTATCTGGCATTGTTTATTTAAAATCAAACCACTTTTGGTGTGAAATTTATTCATCTCAAAAAAATCACAAAAAGGGTTGGTACATGTATAATGGTCTTTGGAATAATGGAAAAGCAACATATGTTGGTGTCAATCCATTGTTCCATGAAAAAGAAAGCCTATACTTGTTTATGTTTGAAAAACTAAGGATCCAAGACAACAGCTTACATTTTTCTAATTATGTTTACCAACCTCTTCATATTGGTAACACTGACATAATGAAGAAAATTATTTCTCAACACAAAATTAAACTTTCCCTGCCAGACAATAAGGTCAAACTTGACAACATAAAGGCAATTCTTCAATTTCACAATGTACAAACTGAATCTCGAATGAAAATTGATGACCTTAAGGATACAATGCTAAAACATTGTAATACAACAACTGCAGCTCCAGTTTGCTTTGTATCAGAATCAGAAATTGCTACTGTTCATACAGCCCCAGCGAGGGTATCAACTCATGAATGCCATGGAAATTTATCTACTGATGATGACACAGAATCTGTACCATTCTCTACTAGTGTTATAAATTCAGTAACAAATATTGCAGAAAAAACATACAATTCTAGTTCTTTAAAACGTCCTATCCTAACATCAACCAAAGGTGGATATACACCAGAAAGGCACAAGACAAAAAAGCAGCGTAACCTTGGAAGACAACAGGAAGCTACATGTATAACAACAGACATCTTTAGCGACTCTGATGAAAGCCTTAATGAATATCTCAGAACTAAAGATTCAAAAAAATCATTCCATTCCTTTAAAGACTTATTAGAAGCTACCTGCCAATCTATGAATGAAAGTGACACTGATGAGAGCTTGACAACTGATTATGATTCATCATAGGTCTTTATTTAAATTGAAATATCAAATATTTTCTACACCAGCTGAGTGGTGAATTTTGTTTCAGTCAATCACAGCGTGTTTAGCTGTTTTGCCAGGGCCCTCATTCCCAGGCTACTGTAACCCAAATTTTGTGCGGTCAGATGGCCGCTATAGTTATGATACCACAAAAAGATTTGCTATCAGCTTGAGCAAAAGTACTTACTAAGCAGCTTGTACCATAGAACTACCTTATTCAACAGTTTCTAGCATTAAGGTATCAGGGTACCTCTAGCGACCGGTGTGCATTCAACTCTTTATAGCGCAAAACCTTTTAATGAAAACCCCAACAAAGTATACATTTTCTGAAAGCTGAATAAATGTAGCAACTATTTCTTTCTTTGTTT
>JAUUIK010027118.1:0-10074 GCA_032270385.1 Urticina crassicornis | reverse complement strand
TCGCGCGCTCTGATTGGTCGAGAAGCTCCGACTATCTGACGATAGACACCGCCTGGAGTCCTTTGACTCAAATAAATGAAAAAGTTGGCGTATTTTGCAGTTATCTTTTCTTTTCTCTGATATTCACCTGATTAATTTTACTAAAACAATTAGTCGTCTCAGTCTCGGTGACTAATTGTTAATTAATGCTATTTTTTACAGTGTGCGCGAAATATTGACCCGAGTTAACTTATTAACGGTCAGCTCCAGAATGGAGAACCTTAAACGAGGCCAGACAATCCTTGACTTGGTGACAACAGTATTCTCACACCCTAACACGCGATACAAGCCATGTAAAAAGGCACAGTGCTGAAGTACCATAATAGTTAACACCTGACATTAAGTTTAAAACGCAAGCAAGTTTAATTTTCTCTTCCATAAAGCGTAGTATAACAAAGGTTACTTCCGCATGCGTGTGGTGTTTGTGACTGATCTCTCTGTCTTGCACGTGCTCGAGACTCGATCCAGCAGTATTTGTGATGGTCCCGGCCTAAAATTATCCGTACTGATGAGCATATTTCAGCTACAACACACGGGGTTATCAGAGAAGATCTAAATTATATTTTTTTTAGCGTTATTTGATTTGTCATAAGTTACTGAAACCATCAAATGATTTGATTGTCATCGCAATCAACAAGTACTTTGTTTACAAACCAATACTTCTAACCCTGTACATCATCATCATCTTTTAGAAATACAAAAGAAAGAAATTAATAGAAGCTTAATTTGTGTTTAGTATTACATCATCGGCTTTGACATCAGCATTTCAGTCATCATCGTCATCATCATCATGCCATCATTATCATTTAGCACATGATAAATAGGGATTAATAGAGATTATCAACCCTTATTGATATATAGAGATACATCTATGCCAACACCATGCCAATGAAATATATAATAATCGTTATTATCATCGGTAATATCAGCCCACCCGCCTCTTATATAACATCGTAATTTTCATCATTATCCGTTATTTGATTAATGCCAATTAATAATCATTTTCATTTATGATGATATTATTACCATCACATATTTTAGTTCTTTTATTGGAGTTTAGCTAGTATATAGAGTTTATTAGGGTGCACTCTAATATACATCGTCTTATAAATTAGTTATATAATTATCCACATTTTAAACTATACATCGATATATTCAAAACCATCGATGCCTTTTATCGCTGTAGTGATTGTATTTTGCTGCACATCCTCAATTTGACACGATGAAAATTATTAGCTCGGTTTAATGATTAGGAATATAGATGCCTGGCGCTGAGTTATTACGCATATTTTCGTCTGACGTAATCATGATGATGCAAAAACTCTAGAAAAATTTAACATATGTCAAAAATGTCGGTTGATATTATATATATTTACTAGTGCGGTTTTTACATATTATAAAACACCCTTTTTACTATCCGGTTGTTAAACATCTCGATAAAGGTTTATGGCCTCGCTGACATCGGTGTTGTTTTATGAGATTGACCGTTTCACTCACATTTTGATGTCCAGTCCAAAACTTCACCCTTGTTTATCAGCCGGAACCTTGACAATTTCCTTTCTATTTGATTTCGACGCGTGTGTCGTATATTTTCGCCAATATCTTGGTAATTTTTACCTATTTAAACCGTTGATTCGTAGCATTTTTCACCATTTTGGACGAACTGAGAAAGCCCTCTCAAAACGACGTATTGCGCGTCAATCACTTTAGCAGCCACCCAATGAGAAGTCACTGAAGGCGCTATTAATAAAACTCACAATTAAACAACCCTGTCTTGTCAGCACTTTAATACGAAACCCGATTCATTTCAGCCACAACACTGTCTTGAAGAGCCGTCATTTTTGTCACGTTTCGTGTCAGAGACCAAAAGGCAAAGAAAAACTCGCAATAATAATACTTTATCGCTTGAATCCGACCAATTTCGTGTACAAAAAAAGACATTATAAACGGCGCTAAAAGTACTTATTGGAGCTGAGAGAGTTGCGGCTTCTGTGTTCGCGGTGAGTATGTGATTGACAGAAAGTACAAAAGGTGCGTTGTGATTGGTTGATTAGTAAAAACCAATCAAGTGTCGTGCATGTGTGTCGCTTCACAATGGCTCAAGTTGGCTTTTGTCTCGACCAAAGTAAGAACCAAGAACTGGACTGTGCTAATATTCACTGAATTCCAACCTTTACGGCCATTTTAAAGGCACTCCTTCCATCCTCAGGTCTCAATAATTGTCATAAGGGAATGCAAGAAGGCTTTCTCATTAGAATGGTGTGAGAATTAGCCGTTTTCTGGCGGAGGAACCGAAAGAGGTCTGATCTTTGCCGACCAGCATAGAGTGTTCATTATTACGTGATGCGAAAGTAAGTCATTGCATTCTCTTCTTGATTTAGATGTATCTTAACAGTTAAGTGCGAATTTAAGGACGCTATGTTTATAGTAAGGAACCCTCGCATTACCTTGCTGTAAAATAGCGTTTAAATTGAGCTATTTTTGTAATTATACGCCTCAAATACTCCATTACATTGCCGACTATATCATAATTTTCGCGGGTCACATTTTTGGTTTCTCTTGCTAAATAATACTATCTTAACTTGATTTCCTTGATCTAAGACATGAATATCTCTACTCCACTAGCTTTATAATCGATAATTCCAGTCTCATAGAAGTTCTCACTTCAGAGAAATTGTACCTCGGACTGTGGATTGCAGTGATACAAGTCAAAGTTTAAAGAGAATATTCTGTTGAGTAAAATGCTTTTTATTTTTTCATTGTCAGAAGTGAACTCGCTCTTAGCTTTAGGGTTTTCTTATGGATAATTCACTGGTAATACCTCGAAAGCAATTTGTACTAGGTGCTATAGCATTACAGTTAAACTTGCATTAGAGGTAATAGTGCTTATTTGTAGTTCTCGTTGTATAATTTCGGTGTATATAGTTATGGGTCCACGGGGTGTTCTTTATTGGGTAACTGGACGTTTACAAATAGAAGGATCTTAAAACCCATTAATTCATGAAACCTTTGAGAGTAATTCCTTCTTAATTCGCATTTCCAATGCTAATTCTCAGACACAGATATTGAAGAGATTCCATTGTAGAATTGTCAAAATCGGTAGAAAATATTTAGACCGTCACAACATTGAATGTAGCTGTACTGTTATGCTTTACTCTCTCGTCTACTTCCATGTCTTAGTCTAGGCGAGAGCACGTCACAATTGTAAGAGCATAATTCCTTAGTCCTGAGACTAAATACTTTAACACAGCCAAATGTTTTGATTTTTTAAAGCTATGCTTGCTTCTTCCATATTGTTATCGTTGATTTTCAAAGCCAAAAGCGCTTTGATGTTACGGCAATTGTGATTATGCAAATTTCGGCCGGACTGAAGTATTCCTTCATTTCATGTCGATTTGAAATAGATTTTCTTAAGTTTTGTTGATAGCTGTACAGGTTATTTTGGATCTCTCCATAAGCTAAAACACTTTAAGCCTTCTGTTTACTGTCCTATGAAGCCTTTCTGTGTATATTCTATGGTTGATGTACTTAGTAATCGGTATTCAAATCCATATATATATATTCGACTTCGGTTCAATCATTCGAAGCAATTTGCATTCGATGATCCGTCAACCTTTGTAACCCTCGCGAAGACACACGCATTCCTTGTGCGAGTTAAATCACGAAGCATTCCAATCAGACCTTTCAGGGTTTTTTTCCCTGTCACGAATCTCCGTTGCCGTGTTCTCGCCATCCAAAGTTGTTTTTTGATGGCGTTTCCATTCACGTGGGATTTTCGTTTCGATTTCAATTTAGTGCTATTTCGTGTTCGAAGGCCAGACATCTGGTGTTTGTAACGAACAACCTTTGCTTGAGAAAAGATAGGAGTAGATTTTCGTTTAACAGTAACAAACCCGACCCCAGGTATTAAAGGTTCATCATGATATATCCCTCATATAACACTTTTGAGGTTATAATATCGTCTAGTGTTACAATAACTTTCATTAAATTTCGCATTAAACGTTACTTAATAGAATTCTAAACTGGATCGCCGTGTATTATTAGCACGGTATTGCTTTCTACGAACCATACCAACTGCATTATCGGTTACACATTGTTTGTTTATAGTCTATTCTACATTGAGGTCTTATACTATCTGTTACGGGATCTTGATTTTATGGTTTCTGTAGAGAGATGAGGTCTTGGACCGAGTATAACAACTAAATTTACCACACTTAGTGATTGAATTGTGTCGTCAGTTAAAGCATTCCGCAGGGGGTCGCTTTACTCCCAAGCTAATGGACTACTACGATAATCATTCAGTATTCGATCAAACAGTTTCTTTTATGATGAAACAATGGTGATGTAATAACTTCATTAGCTTGTCAAATCACAGTTTCTGTTAGAAAGTATTGAGTCGATTTCAATGCTTGTAACTATATGTCACGGGCTTCAGAAGTTATAAATTATCCGGTCTAATCTAAAAACATACATATGATGTCAAAAGGATTGTTCATTGTCATACATCTGTACTATCCAGTTTACATATTGCTAAAATGTTTGCACTCAACATGTGCCATGAGATTATTACCCGACATATAAAGACACGTATATCACCACGAAACTCTAATGTTTTCTATAGAGTACCAGCACCAGGGTACAGTGTATTATATAGATTTGGTGCCATACACTGACTTCGAAATCCTACCCTTAGTGCAAGAGTTTAATGAATATTTTTCCTTCATTTTCACTATTCAAATATGTCACTCTTGTGATTCAAATCATCCAAAAATAGAAGTTTGACATAAGGTTTACTCAGCTAGTACGATATGTACTAATTAAATTACACCATGCATACTTGCATGTATTAGTGACTTTTGCCACAGCTAGGTCTTGTGTTTAAGATAGCTGCATCCTTAATATCCATAAGCTGGTTTTTGAGCTTGTGTGACTAATGTTAATTGTCATCATTTAGATTCTTCTGCACAGTCAATAGATTTTTAAGTAGCTTAATTATTAATGGCTATTATTATTATTAGTATGTTCCGCATCATCCATTCCTTTTTAAGTCCACTCAGACTTAATTCAAATACAATGCATGTGATTTTATGATAATTTATTCTTTGAATTCCACTTTGTATTTTTACAAGATAGAAGGCAATCACCCAAAACCTAGTCTGTATACATATTATTAGGAATATCTTTTAATGTATACAAAACTAGTATAATTGCTTAAATTATATTTTTGTGTTTTGGGATGTTTTCAATCAGTTCCATATTTACTTTGTCATGGGGTCATACACCCAATATTACCATATATCTCCATGCGAGAAATGATACATCTTGAAATGCTTTTGCGTTTAATCATCAAGGGACCCTCGGAGAGATTTGTAACTACACTGTGTGTTTCTTATATTACCTTGACCCCTTTTGGGGTTAGATGTGGTGGGTGATTTTGGCTGTATTCCTGTCCAGTAACTCCTATCAATATAAACATTCTAGATAAGAAGCTATGAGTGATACAAGGTCATTATTTCAACTCCTTACATCAACCTTCAGTCTGAAAGCTTTAAAGCTAATGTAATCAAGATTAGTTGACATAAGATCTGAAATTCTCCTAACAGAATCAAAGGAAAAGTATACTGTCAGGTAATGAGAATATAAAAGCTAATAAACATCATGAACAGTAAATTCTCCCAACCAACTTCATAATAAATGTATGAATACTAATCAGAAGAATTCAGATATCATGTTAATGGTTGAGAAGGTTGCTAACACAAAGACTTATTATCTTCGTAAGTTATTTCAAACAGTGATGTTTGATTGACAGACAAGTGCAACCAGAAAATGTAACTCACGTCTGATTGGCTGCGTTTAGTGGTAGTAAATGAATATTGCTATTTTCAATGTGAACTTATTTCATAATATTCCTCTAAGTGACCACTGATACCATGTTTAATAGCTCATTTAGATGCAACCATTTTCAGTATGTGAAACTCAAATTCAATATCTGTAAATTATATAAATTTCTTTGATAGTAAAAAGGTGATAAACAATTTTATATAGTGCATTATACGAATGTCTCAATGTGCTTTACAATTATGGCCGGTGGAAGACTTTTCTGGCTGTATATCAAGGTGCCATTGGCAGCCATGCAGCTTACGATCATGAAGAATTAGAATATTAGTATGTTATACTTCCAAGTTGGAATAGGCTGTTGAACCAGGAGACATTCCCCTAGTAACAGTATAAAGCAAATATTGCATAATCATTGCAGATCAATTGGTTTAAATGATGATGATGATGACTGCTTTAAGATCTATAATATATCGTATACTTTATTTATTTTGCTATAATTTATTACTGTAGATATGTTCCTACATGTTTAGATGTTTAGCACGACCATGTGAGGGCAACGATATTGGATGGCAGAACAATAGAATCTCTTTCCCCAGAGGAATCAAATGTATTGTCATGTTAAAATATTTTATTGTTCTTGCCGTTCAACATGGCTGACCAACATCACATGATCATGCAATACCTCCTGTTTATTTTTGGGATAAAATTATATGTAGGCACTGTAGTGCTTTAATATTTATCAAACTACAACTCTGTAGTACATCTATTGGATGGCAAAAAAGTTTCTTAAATTTTCTTAAATTAAAAAAAAAAATTTGAAATTACTGTAAATATCAATAGATAAGCCGCACCCATAGATTAGCAACACCTCAACTCTTGAAGCTTGAATTCTGGGGAAAACCTTTTTGAAGGAAATCAAAGTCAAGAGAAAAAAAGTTGAGTGCACATTACAGATTTTAATTTTCCATGCAACCAAATAGTAATTGAGGTCACACGATGTTGACACATAAGTAACTCCTTGTGCGTGGAGCTGTAGAGAACATTTCATTGTCTATCTGTAACCTATACACAGATGAGGAAAAACTTTAATCAATATTAGTTGTGATTTTATTGCACGCTAGCCATACCAAGTTGTTTGCGACCATTACATAACCTGTTCAATTAAGATTAACAATAAAAAAAAAATACATAAAATACATTCTATTACAGTAATTACTTTTTAAAAGTATAGCTTAACCTGAAAATTGTTGGGTGTTATTTTAATGTTATGTAGTTTCTTTGCTTTGATTAAAATAATGTTTTTGTACAAAACAGTGCTGAAAAGTAAGTCGGGTAATAAACATTTATAAATTTTTTGAAATACAAATTGATAAATATAAATATTGATAAATAAGTATCTTCGGTTTTATATTTTGTTTATATTTTGTTTATGTTATTATTTTTCTAAGCATTTTGTTGGTCATTGATTAGTTTAAAGTTCATCAATATATATTTTTTTTACATAAAAATACTGTCCATTGTACAATTTTACTATGGATAAATGAAAAGAATCTGTCCTCAAAAATACACAGTATTACTCTAAAAACTGTATTCTAATTTTATTATTAACCTGACTCTATATCAAACAGTTTTAAAACATATATCTCATCATATATAGCATTTAAGTTATAAATATTTTACAGAATCATGAAAATACCGTAGCCATTTAAGTTATAAATATTTTACAGAATCGTGAAAATACCGTAGCCGTTTAAGATGAAAGACCATATGCTCAACATCTGAAAAGGTCACTTAATTTTTATTCACGTTTTTAGTTGATGTTTGTCTTCAAATGATTTGCTGCTTATTTAAATTCTGGTTCATTGAAAGATATCATCTGCCAGAAAGTTCTTTGCCTGACAGCTTTTGAATGTTTATAATTCAATTTTAAGAGTATTCCCTGACAGCAAAGTTTACATATTAAAGACATTTTTAATTAAAAAAGGAGTCTTTTTCTTGATCTAAACTCTCTTTTATTTGACTGCTTAATGACAAGTCCAAGCCTCAGAAAGTTGATTGTTTATTATGTTCCTAAAGCACTATTCTAATTCCAAAACCTGCTGGGATGTTAAATGAAAACAGACTAGAGTATATTTAAAGCCTTGGTATATGTGTAGATCTGGTTAGTGTGAACTGAATTACTAGTATCACAGCGAGAGGAATTTTATTTTTATAGTATGCACATGAACCCATAGATTTAAGACTTATTAAAGGAGGGTATCATGTTGAGAGAAGGAAAGTTGGTTTCTCTATGACTCTCACAAAATGCTAATTTATTGAAATGAGCCTGTCAGGCTTAGAGCAGCTGGACTGTAGAAATTACATATTATCCAAACTAAAGAGCGCATAGAACATGGAGGGAATACCATCCTATTCTCATAATCATCGCACCCCCTCATCTCCTACGTGCTTTTGTCATTCTGTATACGGTAGTTGGTTAAGTATTATTCCAGGTTAGTGGAGTATAGTGGACATTTTGGTACATGTAATGTTTTGTATAATATTTTTAGCAATGTAGAGATTATTCTTTTTCTTAAGGCCAGCTGTACTTTTAACTTACTTACAAGCAATTTTTTTTTGTAGTTCCAACTTCGATATAAAATATTTCGATACCAGGTTTTGTGGGAATCTAAACAAGGCATATTCCTTCCTGTCTGCGTTTCTAAATCATTCCATTTTTCTAAATTAGAATGGTTTTCAAGTCATCAGATTCAGTACTTAACAAAAACAATACAAATTTCAATGTTTACGAGGATTTTTCCGCTAGAATGAAAAGATACCGGTATTGATTGTCCTCAAATAATTTACTTAACATTTCAACTTCATCCATGGCTGTAGAATTGCTTGTGAACATCAATAGATTCTATGAGACTTTCAGTGATACTCCATTGTTCAGACATGCTTTTAAGTGAAGGTGTAATTTTATTTAATATTTAAAACAGTACCCTTATCTCATTAGGTTGTTCTTTGATTTTAATAGTTTAGGTGAAAGGAAATAAAGAATCAAGCTAAAAAGCAACATTTATGGCAAACATTAGGTCTTTCCAAAGTCTTCTCATATGTCAGGCTTCAATAATTAAAACCCAAAGTTAATTGACTTAATAAATTCCAAGATTTGTAGACTCCAATTATCTGAAAATATTGAAGTTTATTTGAACTATTTAGGCTATTCTTCCTTCTGTGTTGCCAATTTTGTTAATTTTTATTGATATTTTTTTTTTATAATGTTAGAATATATGACTTAAAAGTGTGATGGTCAGTCTGATTTCAAAAAAGGTTTTTGATTGGAATGATCAGTTATTTGCAATTGTCTTTTGCTGTGAAGAGACCTGTCAGATGTACAAGTTGTATTTTCAAAAAACCAACAGCTGGCTCCTTCTCTTAACCAATAGAATCACTAGTTCATTACCATAGTAACCAAACATGAAAGGTTTCTTTTGTATTCATGCAAATTACACAGAGCATGTGTTTGCTTGAAGTGAACAGAAATTTGAATATAAAATTATTTTGCTTTTCTTGGCTTTGCCCTGAGGACATAGCTCATCTCTTTGATGAAAATATCACAAACGTAAAACCAATACTCTCTATGAACAAAATGTTATTTTAATGCCACCCACATATACAGAAAACTTTGACTAGAAGGCATGCATATTGCTCTCTCTTTTTCCCTCGTCAACATCGTAAAGGTGGAGTTACTACTGTTTGTTTTTGGTGTGTGATCACATTATAATTAGTAATTAGAATTTTGCTGCTAAAACAAATTGATAACACTGCTGTTGTCCAGAAAAGGCTGTAATTTTCCCTTTTCTTTGAGTGTTGTTGGACAATTTTTAAGATGTTTTATTCATCAGTAAAACTTTTCTCTAAAGCTGTTTTGTTTTCTTGTCATCATTCAAATTGTCATGTATGACTTTAGCAGGTGTGTTTATATGATAAGTTTTCTTTTCTCATCTCATATTTCACCAATACCAGTATATACATGTATATATCGCGTACTACACATGACTGTATTATTATTTTCACCTGTGTGATCCGATCCATTGTAAGTCATTTTATATTGTAAATATACATGTATGTATTGAAGGATTAAAGTACAACAATCAAGTACTTCCTTCGATAACTCCATGCTCTCCAAACATTCATGTCTAGATTTTAAAA
>JAUUIK010027007.1:0-10077 GCA_032270385.1 Urticina crassicornis | reverse complement strand
TATTCGATCAAGTAAAATTAGCCACATACATTTACTGTATTTTCAGACACAAGGCAATAGCTTGGGCTACCTGTGCTATACCCCGCCGAAAAAGGAACTAGACCATGTCAGTTTGTATCTAGTTTACAAGGTACACTTTCATATATGGTTACAATTAGCACATATTTGATATATCTATATTATTAAAATAGCTCCGTTTGTGCCCTTCAGCCTTCTGATTGGTCATATCAACCAATGAAAATTCAGGATTTTCGATCCGAAGAATTTTTGCTGTGTTGTCATTTCGCTGTGTTTTTTCTTTTCTTTCTTCGCGGGCAATCAGCATTAAATTTCAAGAAATACTCATATATTTCTGTACCGATTTGCTTTGACACTAATAAAACCTAGAAGCAGTTAATGTTTCTTTCTCAATAACGCATTCCTAACAATGCGAAAAACGAGGGAATTCATTCTGTTTTGTGGAGTCTCCCAGGTTGGAATCCTACTTTAGCTAAGGTCGTCTTTATGTTTTCTTCATCCAAATTCCATAAATCCATCATGCTGTGACTTAGGCCTGGGGCAAACGTCGAATGTTAGTCGAACTTAATTCGTCGAACCTATTAATTTTGAAATAGGCGCATGCATGGTGCGACGTTTGCCGCCATTAAGTTCGACTCAAATTAATTGGTTCGGCTCCAGCATAAGTTCGACTTGCCAAGTCGGATAATGCGACAGTGGTTCGGCGTTTCAGCAAACGCTGTTCTAAACACGCGCTGGGCTCAATTCATAAATCATGCAAATTACAAAATAATTGATTCAAATGTGATAGACTGCGCAAACGTCACAAAAATACCGACTCCCCCATCTGCCAAACGCTATCCCCCCCCCCTGACGGGGACACGTGCTTATTCCCGTGTTTTAATGAAGTGAAATTGTGAAATAGGATCGACGCACGTTCGACGTTTGCTACCACGCTGGAATTAAGGTTACAGGGTACCCCTAGCGACCGGTGTGCATTCAACTCTTCATAGCGCGAAAGCTTTTAATAAAAAACCCAACAAAGTATACATTTTCTGAAAGCTGAATAAATGTAGCAACTATTTCTTTCTGGTTTTTTGTAAAATAAATATTTTATTTTAAGTTAGAGCGAATAGCTCGAATTTTCACATAGGTCTCTTTGCGGAGTTCCATGACAGCCGGTATTGATTGGAAACCAATGTTTACTACCTTTCCAAGATCACGAGATATCACTTGTCAAAAGGGTGTCTCCGATTTTTGATTAGTCGCACCGTTGCTTTTTTATACGAGCCTAAAGTTATGACACGGCTAAATTAGCTGTATCCGATACAAAATCTACAATAAGTTCGAAAAAAAAAAAAAAATCAAAAATCGGAGACATACTTTTGAAGAAAAACTATCTGACATGACTTTCGCAAAATATTAGGTAAATCGGTTAAATTCCTTTTGACAAGGAACTCAAAATGTAAGGGTAAGTGAACGCAATATCACTTTCGAGAAAAACGCAAAATTGTTTTGAAGCTAAGAAGCGCCTTTGTTGACACAAGGGGATTAAAACACCTCATAATCTTGCCCGATGACAGATGAAGCAACGATTTTTTTTGTAAATCATAGCTTATTATACATTTTATTGGAATATGTAAAAATTAAAAAATCGATTTTGTGAACGATTTTGGGGTACCCTGATACCTTAAGTCGACTCTTTGTCAAACCTATTTTAAATAAATTCGACGCGACTAAGATTCGACGTTTGCCCCAGGCCTTATTTTGATTACTACAAACAGTGTGTCAATCGCACACTTAAATTTAAAGAAGAAAAGGCCGTCGGAAATTTACGCTGCAGTAACGAAGAAACTTGTGAAAGCTAACGGTGAAAGCTAATTTATATTGATGGATTAACTCATCGAGCTAAACATTTCATTCCAATTATTATATATGTTAACTAATAAAAATTAATCTTCTTCGTGTAAGCCTAGCCAATCTTTTAGCTCGGTAGATTCAGGTGTTTTATTTTGGGTTTTCCCACGAATTATAAACGAGTAGTTGAAATGTTGTTTTCTTATTTGACATTTTCTTAATTGCTAACATGAATTATGAACAGCTTGCTTATTTAGAGTTTATTTAGAGCTTATTTCATTTAAAAAACCTTATTTAGGTCAAATGCTTTAGTTCAACTTGAATCGGATTTCCCAAAGGACGGAATATTGAAATTATTAGTAGTAAGGCAATATCGCGGTCTATACATACACACGTATGCAAGTCTGACTGGAATCCTAGCTACCAGGATGTAGCCCCTTTTCGGGCGGGGGTATAGAGAGTCCTGTGAATGGACTGGAAGACGATATAAAAGAGTTAACGTTAAGTTTCAAGGACTGACTTAAAGTTTCAGCATTTTCAGGACACCATTCTTAAAGTAAGTGTAAAAGTGAAATATGTTACAATAGGACGAAGACGTCTTCGGCTTGTCGTTTGGTAATTTGCAGACAGATCACGAGCATGTGCAAACGTATTTATTCTGTCAGTGTCACTGCAATTATGATACTAACTCTGTTTTACCTTTAATGAAGATATAAAAAAGCTATGATGAGTAGACTGTCACACGTGGAGCGGTTATGGATATCTATTGAAGCTCCTTCTGTATGGGTTTCTTATCTGTAAGTTCATGCAATCATGGGAAAAAAATTTCTTATATTCTTTCCTCGAATGTATATTGTATGGCGCTGTAAATGTGATGACCATATTTCTTTTATATTCTTACAGGGCGTTACCAAACAACAGAATATCAGAAATACGAGACAATGCTTTCGGTTCTTATGGACATTTAACAATTCTGTTAGTATTTATGATGTAGTCCATTTTCACACCTTTATGTGAAATTCTTCCCTAGGTAAAACTGAGCCAGCTTAATAAGTTTGTTGTCCACACGGTAGTCTAAACGAGGAAAGGTCTAGTTTATCAAGTGAGATTTAAGGGAAATTACTGAAAAGGTTAGACAAAGATTACTTAGATATTTTTGACAGTAATCTTAGAAATATACAATATACATATATTTAGAATTCAGGTAGTAAATCGAAAAATGTTGTTCTGTTCCTTTTCGGTCAAAACATTTGTCAAAAATCAGACTAACTGGCTCCTTCCTTATTTAGGAGATTCGATTATTTCCTTCTCGTTGTTCATTTGGATTAGATTACATGTGACGAACTTGCTAAAATGCTGTACGATGTTCACAAAATATATTTCCTTTCTTTGTTTTTCCCCTTTGTGCTCTTTGTGATATTAACGCATAAGCCTGATAACCAAACAGCACGTGGAATAAATAATAAGGCAGTCATATTTGCTGTAGTACAAGTCATGTCAATTGAACCTTTGTCTTTATGGTACTTTTTAATTTGGTGGTTATTAGTTTTTGAAACGCCACACTCTTGTCATTCTATTTCCTAGGGAAAATAATTGCAACCCACCAATGTCATTTTGCTTGGGAAATTTCTTTGTGTTTTGCGAGTTATTTTTCATTTCTTCTAGTCTCCTTCAAGATAATTTAATAAAAAAGATCGGCAGAAGAACATTTGAAAAGCTTAGCTTCACGAAGTTGTAAGTATGTATAATAATAAAGATTATATAAATGATGATCAGAAATAATACTTTTGTTTAATCAATCTATTCCTTTCTTGCTTATAATTCGTGTGTATTTGTTTTTTCAGATCACACCTTTTTGTCTCACCATATGCAAACAATTAGCATAGCTGTAACAAGCACGTTCATAAATTAAAATATAAATGTTTAAGAGGTTTATGGTTCGATTAACACAAAGCTTACGGTAGAGCTGATTTATCAAAATATTGTTACATACAATTCAACGTGCACTATGAAACACACGATCGTTAGAGACTTCTGTTTAAAATAATTCAATATACAGTCAGCATGCAAGTGCATGCATTTTCCAACAAAGAACGAACTAGAAGTATTTAGACATTTTGATATTCAAAAGAAGTGAGAAACTTGCTGATAGCAGTACGCACCACTTTTAACGATTAATACAAACCATAAAGAAGTTGGTAAAAACAATATTTCACAATTTTTAATACATGCAGTGGTATCAAAGTAAGTCGTTTTCTAAATGAAGCAGGAAAAATTCATTTAAAGTTTCCAAACTTAAGAAGCAAATGTATTTACCTTTGATTCACAAGTCATTCATTAGAAAGTTTGTCGTGTTATTTGGTCGACTTTAATACTTAGTCTCGAATAACTTACAAACCGCTTGTTTTCATTCAGTAAAATCTTGATTCTAATCCTAATTTGTTTTAATTCAAAAAGTATAACATTTACCAAGTTTTGCCAAGGCAAAAATAATCAATGATTGCTTTCCTTCATTTGATTATTTATTATTCTCAAAAACAACTATCTTAAACTTCCTTATTCCGAAACAATAATTCTTAAAAAATATCAACAACTAATGTAATACTTCTATTTTTATAAACCAAATTTTACAGATGGCTACAATCAAACCCTTTGGAAGTCATTGAAGAAGGAACTTTTAGCACAAATCGCAATCTAAAGATTCTGTAAGAATTTTATAAAAAGGCATCTTAGAGTCATTCCAATAATAAACCTGCAGAGCACTACTAATTAGCAGTTATTTGTATGTAGCAGGGAGGAGTCACACCTCCCTGGTAATAGCAAGTCCATTAAGCGTGGAGCCTTTTGCGAATATTGTGGAAGCTTGATTCAAAAAAACTATTCGTCGTCTATAGTCAATTATAAAGTTTATAATAATTTTCCAACAGTTGTATACGTCTATTTACTAGCATCAAATGCAGTCTATTTTAGCTAGAGTCTATTAGCACATAATTGTCTAATTAGTAGTGCCCAGGTTTATTTGAATGACTCAAATAGAGAAATAAGACTTGATATTTTCAAAATAAATTACCTTACGGACCACCTTTGATTTAAGGATTCACAGCAATTAAACAGTACAAATCCCACATAATTGACAACGTCGCATCTATTTGAGACTCTAATATGATATGTATTCACTCGTTAAAGTGAACCAAAAGTCTTTCAGTTTTGTTTCCAAGCGCTATAAGTAATTCAAAACGTTGTAGGTATATCAGGTTTGTTAATCTGTTGTTAATTTTTGCGATAGAAATTTAATAGGCACCAATCTGCAGCAAATTATACCAGGAATTCTACTAGCCCCAAGGACAATGGTAATACAAATGTAAGTTAAAACCTTTGAAATAATATACTCTCAAAACCTTAATTATGCAACTTCATAGGGGGCTTAGGATGAATTGTTTTGAAATCGCTGGGCGTATTAACCGGGAGGAGAGTTTTAACACGGGATATAAAAATGGTTTAGAAATAAGTTAATAAAATAATATAAATCAAGTACTACTGCGTCACCTTTAGTAAGAAATTCACCAACACAGTTTCGAAACCGGCGCGGCGTTTATAATATAATTGATAAAAATGAATGAGATTCTACCATATCTTGAAAAATATGTAAATATTTATGTTTTCTTTGTGGAGAGGGGGACAGGACTTATAACCGGGAGGGCCTATAATCTGGAGGCTATTTTTGTTAGTAGACCTATATATCTCTTACCTGGGATCTTATAACCAGGAGGCTTATAACAATGATTTTACGCTATTATACGAAAGCAAATTAAATAGATATTATTTACAAGAATAGCTACTAAAAATATTTGTGCAAGCGATGTTTGAACTAATTGGTCTTTAAGAAAGCGAGAAAAAAGAAGAATAAACTAAAAACATTTTTCCTTTTGTAATTATCAGTTTTCAATTAGTGGAAATACCATCAGTAATAGAGTGTGATCAAAGTACTGCAACATTCTTTTACGAAAGAGGATACACTTATAAAGATCATAAAGATATTGGATATTGTTTCGCTTGTCAATACGGGACCTTTAAAGTTGGAGGAAGACAAGGAATATGCGTGCCATGTCCTGCTGGTGAGTAACACAGTTTACTTTTGTAGTGAAGTTGATCATAAAATAGACAAGGAACTACACACGCTTTAATTGGCACCAACGTGTCACGTAATGTTGGATGGCAAATGTAACTATTTCAGAAATATAAACGATACTTCGGCAGTTGAATTGTATTTCAGTTCAGCTTATTTTAAAGTTTGTTTAAATATCTAAAATAGTCACACTTGCCATCCATATCCAAAAAAGCGGAAATTGATCTACAATGTGACCTGTTAGTGTAAGTTGCTTATCAACTAGAAAACATCAGTTGAACGGAGCAATCAAATACTTACTGACGAAGACAGAAACAGTGATATTTTAAAGATCAGCCAACGCCATTGTTTTCCTATATACCAGTAATCAAGAAAGAGGTCTATTGTTTTACTTATCTAAAAAGAAATCCTTTCTTCTATAAGGCTAATTTGAAATGGTTTTCGTTACTTCGAGGTTAAACAATTTCGATTTATCTCTGTATTTTTTCTCTTCCTCTGTGAAAAAGTGCAGTCAAATATTTCATTAATTAGGATGCCACGAGTGTAATAGTTGGCCCGGCAGTAGCAGGACCACATACCTCGAGACTTATATAAATAAGCTCGAAGATGGGATAGCGGGAACTCAATGCCGCCGATATAACCGATTTCACAGCATGCAGTCATGAGTTGTGGAAAATTGACTTGTCTTGAAATACCTCCAACAAAATGGCTGTCACTCGATCGCCAACTTTTAGGATTGAATTGAAAACAAAGTATTGAATTGAAAACAAAGTGCAAAAGCGCAGGACTAGGACTGAATTTTGCATGAAAGTCAAATAAAAATTCACGGAAAAATAGTCAGGTAAAGTTGAGTGATTTTTTTGTCTTCTTCTATGACGTCAAAAAACGGCATTTTTAGTTGTCTAAAAATCTGAAAAATCGTTCAAAAGTTCATTAGTACGATCGTATGGCAAATTCTGAACATTGTCCGAACATTTTCGTGACCGGAACACCAAGTACACCACGTAATGGCTAGGGGTCAATCCGTGAATTCATCACCCCTGTGCACAGACAGCCCACAAAGTATAAATGATACAGGAAGCCCTTTTTAAGACTTGGTTGAGACCACAGGTAGCCCACTAAGTAAAAATACCCCGTAAAACGTTAGAGACATGAGTTTTCATCGGACCACCACTTTAAGCCTAAGTAAAATTCAAAATTGTTTATTTGACAGGCGGATTTTACCAAGACGAAGAAGCTCAGTATAAGATTCTGTCTCATGGCTTGGGATGCAAGCAGTGCCCGCCAGGATTATTTGTTAATCAAAAAACTCCAGGAAAAGAGAGAGCCGACTGCCAAGCTTGTCCTGATGGTAAGGAAAGGATTAAACATCAAGCCCCACTAAACAAATAAACTGTTACTCAAATTCTCGACATAACAAAATCGAAATGCCAAGTGTTTATGCACTTTTAATATGCAGCAAACAGTATCTTTGATTAAGTATGATCAACTACAACAGTATTTATGAATTTAAAATCCAATTTGTTTTCAGGAACGCATCGCAACCTACCCGCCTTGTTCAGAGCATGTTCTTGTTTGGATGACCACTATCGTGTTCATCGATTTCAGAGGTGTATATCATGTAATAGAGGATACAAATGCATTAACGAGACGGTTAACCTTTTGCCGGGTTTCTACTGGAAATGGAACTCTACAGATGCAAAATACCTCTATACTAATTTCTCAGCAGAACTACAAGTTAGAAATAAATCATACAATAAACAATTAACTTATTATTCTCTTGGTATGCCAAAGGCCTACGCTTGTCCAGTTGCAAAAGCATGTAAAGGTGGTTTGGATTCGGAATGCTCTATTGGGTACGAAGGTCCCTTGTGTGCTGTATGTAGCAGTGGATTCTATAAGTTGGCATCGACATGTCGAGAATGCCCAACCCTACCATGGATCATAGCACAAATCGTTCTCATAACTGGGATCATTGCTGGACTTCTAATCTTTATTATAAAAGAGAAGAAAAGAAAGTCAAAAAAAAGATCATTATCTGATGCCTTGACAGCAAGAATGAAGATTCTTATTGGATTTTTCCAAGTAACTTCAGGTACGATATCGGGTTTCTCGTATGTCAAATGGCCCGATATTATGATAAAGTTTGTCAGGTATGCAGAACTTTTCCAGATGAATCTTCTGCAAGTTGCTCCTCCACATTGTCTGACCCGGTCATTAGCAACAGATATTCACGCCAAGTTAATGCTAATAGTAGCATTTAACACCACTGTCGTAATTGCCGGAATTATTTATTACTACTTTAAAACACGAAGCTATTTAAACAACAGCAATAAGAATGAAACAGATCAAAAACTTGTCAAAACTCCTTTTATTCGACAGTGCTGTTTCCGTGCCGTCTTTCTAATCCTTTTTATCGCCCATCCTGTCACGTGCAGCCACATTTTTAAAGTTCTTCCAGAATCTTGTCATCGAATTTGCACATCAACAGATGAAACGTCCTGCAAGTTTTACTTAAAGTCGGATTACTCTGTTCAGTGTGAAAGCCAACGGTTCCAATGGTTTAGTATATTTGCTCGTGTTCTACTCGTTTATCCTATTGGATTCCCATTGCTGATATTTTATCTTCTTTGGAAGCATTACTATCGTAGGATCGATTTTAAAAATGACGAAAACGAGCTTCAAGGTATAGCTTTGGGTTTAAAGTTTCTCTACGAAAACTATGCAAAGAATGTATCGTTTTGGGAGATTATAGAGTTGATGCGTAAAGTCATCCTTACATCTGTCATCCTACTGGCTAATGCTGAAAGCCGTACCTACATTGGAATAACTGCAATAATATCAGGAATGTACTCCATTTCTTTTGCATACTACAAGCCGATTACTGATGGTTTTGAACACTGGCTGCAGTTGATTTCCCTGTTGGCGACGATGGTAAATATGATAATTGGAATGCTGCTTAAAATCCCAAGTGACAGTTTATCGTCGAGTGTGGACACTGCGTTAGATGGCGCAGTAATCACGGCCATTCTAACGGCAGCAAATATTGCTGTTGTAGCTCTAATGGCTGGTAAGTATATATATATATTGAAAAGATACATTAAGAAAACTTGGCTAAGATGATCAATAATTGCGGGAAACCGCAGCTACAAATTAATTATAAGATCAAAATATCAAGGAAAATTCGTACTGAACGTATTTGTTTGAAATACATTAAGTCAGTGTAGGGTCTGCGGGTCATAAGCTAGCTAACAAACAATCAGCATCATTCATTCACTTAACTGTGAATAGTAACACATATCTTTTAATTTTTGTCTCGTCTTTCATTTACTTTTAGCTCGTTACCTAATGACACTCGGACAAACATTCTTTGTTATCAAACAAAATCCACGATGTTCATTATCTTGCTGTTTATTTCTCTTTTTGACGATCAACGAAGCAGGAAACGAGATGATGACAGCAGAGGGCAACAAAGGCTTATCAAAATATCAAAACAAACTGAATTTTAATTTTGAACTGGATTTGGCTCAAACAGGACTTTCGGTTGAACTCGAAAAAGAAATGTCCTGAAAAATAATTTTATTTTGCCTTCCTTGTCTTGTAAATTATAATCAGTTGCTTCATTCGGCTCTAAGATTGACTTCTGTAACAGCTTGTCAGTTGATTGGCCTTCCTGGTAATGAAATTTCCAAGCTACAAGCTACACTGCGGCAAGGGTTATCACTGGAGTCAAGAAAAATGTTCATATTACACCAATTCTCGAGCAGCTCCATTGGCTACCGATTACATCAAGGATAGACTTTAAAATTTTATTCAAAAACTCATGCATAATTAATGAGCATTTCGTCCTATCACATCCAGCAAATCAGTCACATGCATGGACCTTTATACCCGATAAAGTCATCCTTATTGGTATTCTTTATATAATTTATAAAGAATACTAATGAAGGTGAATCTTTATATAAAGATTTTAAAATCTTTATATAAATTGTTTTAAATCTTTATATAAAGATTTTAAATTCTTTATATAAAGATTCACCTTCATTAGTATTCTTTATATAAAGCATACTAATAAAATAATTTATATAAAGAGTATG